>VYXC01001817.1:240396-278872 GCA_013397175.1 Platysteira castanea | reverse complement strand
TTGGGTTTTTGGTTTTTTTGGTGGTTTTTTTTTTTTTGGGTGGGGGGTGAGGTTTTTTGGGGTTTTTTTGGTGAGACTTGGAAAATAAGAAAAGGCTCATCATTGATCCCACATTTCTTTATACTTGTTTACAGCCAGCAGTGATGCTATCAACATAATATCTTTGGACTTTAAATCTACTCAACCACTATATAAATGGATTTGACATGTGCATAGTCTGCTACTAAGATTTGTGGTGAACATTTATTAAAGTATTAAGGAGCAATGAAGCTGTTCAGGGTTATGCTACTATATATTTTGCTGCATATTTACCAAAAAGGAATGCATAAACACAGTAAGGATTTTAGCAACTAATTTTATTTTTTTTTCCTAATGCTTGCTTTACTTTGGAAAATCTTACATGACCAGATTGGGGGTAGGTGGCAGAGGAGGAGAGGGGAAGAGGCACATTCTACTATGCTAGAACTTAAATTGAATTTAAGTGGATTAAAATATTTGCTTTGATATGGATACCTTCAGTATTCAAGACATGTAATGTCTTAAAATAATATATGAATTAAATATTCTGAGCTTTGCCCACAGAAAGATTTAGGCTCCTAAACCTGAGATATTGGTCAGTTCCCAGTTTAGCTGCTATGTGGCTCTGGGAAATGCCTATATTCCAATATTCCAACAGCACCTCCTTTTCCTCTTAGTAAAGTTCCTTGAGCACCTAAAAATCGGCTTCTGAATGCTCCCGAGAGTAGCTCAGCCTGTACCATGCTAACCATCTAAGGATGAATTCATGCTTACACATTTTCTTGGGTAGGAAAACAATTCTCTCTTATGTGGGGATCACCCACTCTGTCTTCAGCTGTGACTGCTCGTGGGTGCCTAGGATAGCCTCTAAGCATTAGAGAAGTGGGCATTACCACCTACTTTCCTGCAACACTCACCAGTTCTTCAGCAATTTGAGGCTCAGAGACTTCCTGAATTTAATTTTGTCTTGTATTAAATAGCTCTTGATGCGCATATTTTTCTTCCAGACTTTTTTAAAAAGCCTTTCAAGAGTTTCAGCACTCAAAATATTACTGTTAAACTATTGCACAGATTAAAAAGCCGTTGTATGAAGGAATATTTCCATTCATTCATTTGGAACCTTCTATGATGATCTTTTTTTCTTTTTTTTTTTTAAGAGATGAGTCCTAGTTATTTTTTCCATGCCACCTCCAAATTTACAGACCTTCGTAATGTTCCCAGCTCATCCTTCTCTTCCAGGCTGAAAGTTATAAATTATTTATTTTTTCATCATACAAAAGCCATACGATATCTTTGAACATCACTTCCAGACTTCTCTGCATCTTTTCCATTTTAGCATATTCTTTTGAAATAGAAAGGCTAGAACTGAATAGGTATTCAAGATTCAGATGTACCATGGATTTAACTATGGCATACCAAGGCTTCCTCTTTTGATTTCTGTTCCTTTTGAAAAAGTTCCTGGCCTTCTATTTGCTTTCTCAATAATTATTCATAGCTTTATACTTTCTGGAATTCATGATTATAAATCCATATCACAATCATGAATAGTAATAATTTTTAGATCCCACTTATTTACCAGTAAACTAAGAATATGGTTTTCTCTATATGCATTGCTTGATATTTATTAGTAATTAATTTTTTCTGCCCTTTTATTATGAAATTACTCAGTATTATGAAGTCCTACTTTGCTGCAGACTGTCATACTTCTTTCCTTTAGTAATTTATTTGTTACCATAACTTGGCCACCTCCCTCATTTCATCTCCTTTTCTGATTAATTTGTGGGTATGTGAAACAACACAGATACCAATGCAGAGCCACATGTGAGATGTTCCTCTGCTTTAAAAGCTGACTACTCTCACCATATTTCCTACATGTTACAGAATTTTTATCCATGTGAAAATGTTTCTTTTTATTCTGACAGCCTAATTTCTTTAAGAGGCTTTGATGAAAGACTTTGCAAAATGTTATTTGAAAATCAAAGCAGACTACACCAGCTAAATGTCTCTTGCCGGTATGCTTACCAACGTGTTCAATGAATTTCACTGGATTTTTGTGACGTGAATCATGCTCATTCTTCACCAATATATAATTTTTAATCCCCGTGGCTCCTAAATTTCATTTTTAGAAAGCATTCTATCAATTTACATGGTAAAGATATAGATTTATGCATCTGTAGATAAGTTAAGGAGCCTAGGAGGCCAGGGAAGGACAGAGCTTAAAAGCACGGTGTCATGATGCTAAAGCCCTTTGTGAAATTAAGCCATATTTGCAGGAAATAAAATTCATACAAAGTATACAGATATTTTTAACCTGAAACAAAATTTTGATTCTGATCTCCCAGGATAATTCATGATTCAGACTTTTTATGCTAGGGCCTTAACTGGTTATTAATATTCTAACCACTAAATTTGCTTTCTCTTTCTTTCCCTGTATGAAAGTTATGTATTATCTTGTCTTCTTGGCTGCTAAGCAACCATAATAAGGCCTCTCACAGTCAGCCTAACAGATAGCCCTGACTGCTGTTTGCTTTGTCTACTGGTGGTAATAGTACATGAATGGAAATAGGAGATGGTAGGAATGGCAATAACAGAACAAATGTCACTGGAACTTAAGAAAAATCTAAAGTTAAAGCTTAGGCTGCATAGGTAGTTGAGAGAGTTTCATGACAGGGTCTGAAATTGAAGGAAGAGAAGCAATCATTGTTGTGGGAGTGAGCTGGCAACTCATTAATTGTAAATTAATTTCTGTATTTAACAGCTTATGAGCAGTGTTAATCATATTAGTGTCTGAGTTCTTATAATCAGCAGTGGATTTATTCTCAGATCATCTGTTACATTAGAAGCATTATTTCCTTTGATTTACTGAGGGACAAAAAGACATGTAGATCTCGCTTAATTTAACACCTATGTAAACCTCTATGAGTGAAGAATTAAGATCTTAAAATCCATCCCCACCAAAAATATAATGTTTAAAATATTAGATGTTAATATTTTGCATAAAGGTGTTTCTCTGGGTGGGACCAAACAGTAAGAATTTTGGTTTTCATTGATTTCAGACAATTAAACTTCAATCTCATGACACTGATTTTGTTGTATCTATCTAAAACACTAATTGCATTTTTTTCTTATTAATAATTTCCTTATTTTTATGGCCAAGGCTTTGATGGATTTTCTTCAGTTTGAGGCAAAGTTGACAAAACTTCAGCATTATCTTTTGTGTTTTTAGAACACAAAACTCCATCCATATACAAAAATTCCAGCAAATTTCATTCTTGTAGAAAATATTAAGATCTCAAAGCTGTAAACTACGTTCTTTACAGTGTCTCTTCAAAAGGGAAATTGAGTGTGTGTACACTGAAATTGTGCCAGGCTGTTATAGGACACGAGAAAAGACACTGGCACCTGCTAGGTTGAGCAGAAAGAGAAAAAGAAAGAAAGATTATTTTGAAATTCTCATATTTATAGATTTCTCAATTCCACAAGGGATTGGAGGACATTGTCACCTCCTCTCTCATTCAGTGGACAAAAGAAATGTCCGTCAAACTTTCCCTCAGCACAATGGAATGAAAAACAAAAAGAGCAGTTAAGTAAACATTGGCTATTATTTACATGAACTCCGTGAGAAAAATTATGTGACTCCATATTACAACAGAAAGCTAGCAAAAACCAAGACGACACCAGGTAGCCTACAATCTACATCAGAAGATCAACACCAAAGAGCAAGAGTTGTACTCGAGTACAACTTGCAATGCTTGCTCAGCTGCTGACATCAATATCAGGACTGCCATGATAATTCTTGTTACCTTACCTATTTCTTACCACTGAATGAATCAATCCACTGGTTTACAAACAACTGAAGCCCTGTTAGATGGTAACAAATTTTGTCTGATAATACAGTACTTAGCATGTTATCATAAACAGTTTTCCTGATCTGAGTGTTTTACTAACTTTACCAGAAGAAGCTAGAATTTGAAACAATGACCTCAAGGTCAAATGTTCTTTCGGCGGAAAATAAATTCTCAAAAAGAAAGTCAAAGAGCACTAAAATCAATTAAGAAAGTACAAGGTGCTAATGGAACAAAGGTAATATTTCTTTCTACAGAATATAAACTAAACCTGGCAAAAGAGATCAAAAGCAAGAAGTGCTTAAAGGTGAGAACATGCTATTGAAATACCCTGCATGTTGCTTGTGGTTCATTTACTACCTTATTGTCTGATTTTAAACAAGAGTATTATCTGATTTCTGTCTCATACTTCTTTCTACCTGTCTTTTGACAAAAAGATCTTGCAATCCTCTCATTTGCAGTAGGAACACAGTATGTCTGTCTATATACTTGCAGTGATACAAGGATTTGTTTTTAAAATAGGTCATGTTGAAATTTGCTATCAGTGTTCCAAACAAGAATAACAGGGTAGGAAAAATCTTCACATTTCTAAAGGTTATTTCTGACTAATACTGCCGATATTGATCTTAAAAATGTGAAATTCTTCTTATATATAGTAATTTTATTACAATAAGTATACTGAAATATTTTAAAACTTACAGTGCAGGTGCATACTTTTAAAATTTGGGACTTTGAACTACAGATGCAATATCAATTTCAGTAAAACTCCTTGGCAGCTCAGTTTGTTATATTCTTCACGTCGTAACATCTGACATGCTGTTTTACACGTTTTAGAAAGTGGAAATTTCTAGACATAGATTATGGGAGAACAATTTGAAATTAATCAATCATCTTTGAAAGTAATTAGGAAGTCCATGCAACATGACAAACTCCAGGGTACACAACTTGACAGAAGTATATCAAATCTTTCTAACAGGTACTGCTAATATTCAACAGAGTCCCTAAGGAAGTCCACTAGACAGAATAAAGAGGAATGGTTGGGAATACATAAGGAGGGAAATTTGGAACACTTTACATATAAAATGTTGTTTTCAACAGTGAAGGCTGGGTTAGTCAAAAACTTCATTGATACTTACAGGAAATTGAATATATGTACCTGAATGATTTTTAATAAGACAGATGATTATAATTCTCGTAAAAATAATGATCTTTACCTAAATGACATTGGAAAAAATAGAAGGCATTCCAGTAAAGCCAACTATAATAAATCAATAATTGAAAAAAAAATCACCTTATGGAGAAAGCACTAGGGAACACAAAGAAGACATAAAGCTCATATTCTGCAAGGTGCTGGACTGGTCTGGAGCAAAATTAAATATAGTAAAGTCAACAGAATCTGAGGTGCTGAGAAGCTGGAGAGATGAAATGTGTCTGTCTTCATCCGACAGCAGTTAAGAATATCCAGTATATTCTGGATGCTGTAAAGCCTTACTTTGCAGATCAAGTCCTCTTATTCCAATTACATATTAAAAATATAAGATACTAGATGCCTCAGCATTGGTCCTTAATACTGCTACAAGATTCAATTTATTTTCCATCCATGAAATGGATGAAAGGTGGGGTTTTCCTTCCCTAAACTACTCAGGTATGTCTAAGACTCAGTGACTAATGCAAAAATATATTAGATACACCTTACTAGAAATTTGTCTTCAGAATATTTTTTCTAGGAGAAGAATAGATTCAGCAAAGGAACCAAAGTCTTCATGGGAATATTTTCTAGAACTGAGCTGGAAATAAGATCTTCTTCAGAATGGATTGGTGATTATAGCACTCAATTGAATTTAAAGCTATCCTTTGCCTCACCCCACTTCTTCCTGACTCAGCTAATAGTCACAGTCTGTGTTTCAAATCATCCTTGGCAGATGCCCTAAACCTTCCCTTCTTCCAGCCCAGGTTATCAGCAATTCTAAGATGCTTATTCTTTTTGTAAGATAAACAGTTTCTTAAACCTGAGGTTTGCACATATTAAACTTCTGCCTTAATTTTTTGCAGGCTAGTCACTATATCAAGTGAAGAAAGGTGCATCTCGGTTTACTCAATCTCCATGTCTTTCACTGGAAGCCTCAGTGCTCACCTGCAGCATATTCTTCTGTTGCTCTGTTTGTCTATAGAAGTGAGAGAAAGCTTCTTCAGAACTCATTTTGGGTTATTTATTTTTAGACAGCTATTGACAGACAAAAGTCTTCACATGAAATAGCAGATTTCATTCAAAATGGTGAAAAATAACAGTTGGAAAAACTAAATCACAAAAGGGAAAAACCAAAATGCTCACACACTACAGAAAAGAAATGAAAACAATAAATGTTGGGGTTTTTTCCATCTTTTAAAAAGCAAAGCTGATGCAACAGATCATGCTCTAGTGCACTTTGCTCAGTGCCAGAGCTATGAAAAGTAAAAATGGATTCATGTAAATTTTCAGCCTCCAGGTTCTCACTCCTGGGGTACTACACTCACCAATGATTAGTTCAGAAGCTTGGCAGACAGTAGCGCTTTGCCTGCAACTGCGCCAATGGGAATTACTCAAGCATGGAGACTAATCTCAGATAAAGCAGCTGTGAGGAAAAGTCACAGACAGAAGGCCTTTTAGGGACATACAGCTGAATTCTTAGTTCTTGTCACTTAGCTAGCACATCACAACATGAGTAAAGAACATATACATATATAGATATAGATACATGTATACAGACCATGATAATGGCGTTGGGGTTTTTTTATCCATGAAAGAAAAGTGTAAGTTGTATTTCTAAGCAACATACTGTCATCACAGAAGACTATTTTTAGGTTATACCCTCAGTAGTGGAAATCTGTATTTTCTATAGAGCTATGATGATAATTTCTGTTCATAATCTGGCCTCTTTTTTTTAAAGGTTATACTGAAATAGCCAAAATAATATAAGTATTACACATGAGGTGTTTCCTAGCAGAGAGTAAAGAGAGTTCAAGATTATTTTGGTGCATTCACTTCATGTGGAAAATGTTTCCTCTATAAGTTCCTATGAGAAAGAGATTGACAGAGTCAGAACTCAGCACGAGAGGGAAAATTTTGAATTCTCTTGCATTCTGGAGAGCATGTAGGTTAATCACCATCTTCAGATGTTTTGCAGACAGCACAGCCAGGCTGTGAAGCACAGAGATCAGAGGTGCCTTCAACCCCGTGTGAACTGAATGTAAAGGACAGCTATAACATCTGAAAATTTAGGTTAAAGTGCCCAGTAATAGTATGCATTGCTACAGTTTTAAGGAGGAAGGGAAGTTAGAGAAATGGATAGAGCTATTACCTTTTGTCTATTCATGTGTTTTCAAAGACCATCTGCTCTCATGCAGTTAAAAACAGCTTCCTAACAGCGTTACTATCAAGGTGACTTTGATTCTAGTTGCCCCAATCTTCTGTGGTTGCTTTCTGTGGTGCTTTAAACCAATAGGGGAGTGTGACATTATTTATTAGAGAAACTGCTGTTCTTTGGATTCTTTAGATCTTTGGGAAGATAGTTCAAAGCTGTCAATCCCTTTAAGGGAGAAATTTAGAAAGGTAAAAAGAAAAAACAACATACCAAGGGAATGATAGGAAGAAAGTAGATGTCAGGACTCTTCCTTGAATCATACAAGGCATGGATAATTTAGCACACCAACTATTTCCTGCAGAATAAGACAAGTAATTAGGTACATATCCATGTGTAATTTTGAGGTGTAGGAATCCACTCACTGCTCCTTTGTGACTCCTAAAAACATCATGAAAGCTTCTCATGCTTGTTGACAGTACTTCTTCCCCAGATCAGAGGCCATTGCACTATCTATGCCTATAGATTATGTCATTCAATCAATAAAGAAGCCTTTGAATGCAGTTTCCTTAACTCTGGCACCTGTTAAGTAGGGCTGCAGTGCTTACTAGAATATCCAATTCCCATAATTGTCTATGCTCACTTAACCTATTTCACGTGATTCCTTTAACTTTTAGCAAATATCTTCACCAAGGCATAATGAAACAGTATATTTTCACAAAGTTCAGAAGAACAATGTGAGATGTCTAGACACAGTAATCAGTAAATATGTCTTTTCTCCACAGTAATATTTAGCACTTGAGGAGATGGATGGAATGCTTTACCATAAAAATAGAAACTGTTATTTTTTGAAGCACGACATTTTTGCTTTTGCTTGCTGTCCAAATACTTCTCAGTGAAAAGTGCCAGTGGCATAAGCACTCTACCTCATAACTTTTTAATCCTTTCCTTGGTATGATACAATATCTAATGATTGAGAGTAATTTTAAAGAGTGGCTTTTTAAACAGTGTCATTTGATGAAAGGAAAGAGGGATAGCATTCCTTGTTTCTACCTAAAATGATTAGGATCAAAACTAATTTTCAGCATTCATAATGCTCATAATTCAATATATACAGAATATTTTTGGATTAATAAAATTTTAAAATGCTAATAGGAGATAATTGTGGCTTTGCCAGAATATTATTATGCCTAAGATGCTCCAGTTCTGTTTCTCCATAGCATGCTGAGAACCTACTGGCATGCCTTGCTCTTTTGCATAAGCATAAAGCTTAGCCTACAGCATTTTATTTCCTTTTACCATTATCAACAAGAGTGTAGCTATAAATATTAACTTTCATGAAATACGTTTGTTGCAGAAACATAACTGAAAAACTTCCCTGTCATCTCATGTTAAATTATTACTTGCTCTCTACAGCAGATGTTCTTCTGCCTGTGAGACTGTTCTTGTTTGGGGAGACACTTAGGACCTCATGGAGTCTGACAGAAAGGTGATCAGAAATAGGAGGCATGTGCATATTGAAGTATTTCAAGATAGTCAGAGGCCAAAACCAAAATATTTTCTCTCTTTTTAGAAACAGGCTTATTTTACTCTACATATGCAATGAAGCTACTGTGGTAAGTGCAAGGATGATGAATGTTAAATTACAGATAGCAGCTTCAAGCTATCTATTAAATATCACTCAGTTTGTATAAACCTCTTCAAAGGTTTCAAAAGAATATAGCTATAGGATCTTTAATTATCTTGCTCAGGAAGACTTTCTCTGTTTTCCATACAAAGTGCCTGGTTAAGCACGTTTAAGGCAACAGTGACAAGTTAAATATCATATAATGTGTCACAGCTGTGTTGTCTTACCCAGGCTCATCACGGAGTGAATCACTTCAGTGTCTCTGACAGACCAAGGTATATCATCAGAGCACTCTGAGCGCACAGGCTCAGTGCAGCAGAGCAAAGACAGCAGTGTTTTGGCAGCACTTCCTGTGCCAAACCAGTCAGGTGCTTGCCAGCTTGTGCACTTGCATGCAAACAGCATCTTCCTGTAGCATTTTAGGGGTAGCGTGGCATGGCAGAGCAGAGCACAGCATAGTCCCAGCTCAGGATCTCAAAAGCAGCAAAAAGCCTGACTGGAAGGATTGCTCAGCCTGAAGGCTTCAGCAAGAGAAGCCAGGGACCACAATCCTCTTGAGGGCAGAAGTTTGACAGAAGGGCAGTCTTTTGGCACCAGTGTTTAAACCTAAACCTTGGTTTAAAAAAGCCCTTCAGCCCCACCCACCCTGGCCAAAGTAGCTCCCAAGGAGATAGGTGAGTTCATAGCAGCCAGGTATTGACAGGTTTTTGGCATGCAGGATTTGTTCAGAGCCTTCCTGACTTTCTGTCAGGACTTTGGTAATGTTGATATGTGGTTTGTTAAATATTTGATTTTGAGGAATCTACATTCTCCAACCGATGATTTTTCAGCTGAAGAATTTCTGTCAGGTTCTGACAAACTTTCCTGTACTTGGCATATTTGACCTTTCAGCAGCTCTCCTACTAGTTCTCCTACATATGGCTCAACTCAGTGCCATGACGTGCTTCGTTTTTACTAGTAAGAAGGTTTTTCCTTTATAGTGAGAGATGGTAACATAGCATTTAAAATCACAGTCTGCTCTAACTCACAGTGTACCTCTGTTCAGTTTAACTGTACATCATTTAATTTTCACCATTACTCACCAGGAGTGAATTGGGAGATCAATCCCAATTATTGAATTTTCTCAGATGGCAAAACCCAGGCAGCCATATTTTCTTGCAAAATATAAATATTATCTGCAAATATTCATCTTGTTTTATAATGCGGTTTGAAAAAAAACCAGTGACAACTTGGCATTGAAATAAATTTAATTTTGTTTCTAATTAAGCAGAAATGAGTACAGAAATTCAATAAAAGCAAGCAGTAACTGGGGGATTGAGTCTGTTACCTTTTTCTATTACGCTATAATCATGTTATATAGAGAGGCTTTCATGACCTTTAGAGCCACTTGAGAATCTAACAGACAGCACCAGGTCCCACTCTGTCAGCAGCAAAGATTTTTATCAATGTAGTACTGTTACTGGCAGTAAGATTTTGTGCTTTTATATGTCATTTTGATTTAATCTAGAATTTTTAAATGTTCTAACATTTATTTTTATACCATACATTAAGCTGTTGCTTAGTGAAGTAACTGCAACATTCAATATATATATAGAGCATGGACTTATGCCACTAACCTCATCTTGTTTCCATGGTTTTCTCTTGTTCTCCACACATCTAGTCTGTTTTTAAATTGGGTGTTATACATATCTTTGGGAGGAGGAATTATCAGGCAACCGCAAACAGAAACAGAGAGAGCTGTGGCCTTAACATTATATTGCTACCTGTTTAACCTGGAATAATCAGCTAAAAACTGGGAATCTGGATGATAGGAGTCTATTTATGCTTCTGTCACCAAGGCATTCTATGAACTGAGGCAAATTACTTTATCCCATTAAAAAAATGGCATAGTAAAATTTAGCTCAAAAGGCTTTTGCAGAGCCACCAGCAAATCCCTATTTCTTCATGCATATTTCTGGTGAATTGTTTTCTTTTCTTGTAGAATTTTTTCTTTGAAAATAGTTGGTTTTCATTTGTTTGGTAAAAGCAAAATCAAAATGCCTTTTACTGCCAAAATATTTGCTTGAAACTGAAAAATATCCTTATTTCCCAGTAAAAAGGAACTTCTAGGGGGAAAAAAAGGTATTGGATAAACCATTTTCTGCTAGGGAAAAGATGCTTTGAAGGAAATTCTTTTATCTGTTCTGGTACTGTATGTCTGAGATATCATATCAAAACAGGCAGCCTAAAATGAAATGTGGGCAGGTGGGAGATGGGATAAATTATGCTAGAGGTAAATGAGTGTTATTGTGCTACTGTTCAATATTTAGGGAAAGAAAAGTTTTAATGGTCCAACTGATCTCTAAGATTCTCTCAACTCACTTGCAAATTTGTTATAATATTTATGTCTGGCTTAGAGAAGCATGAAAACCACCAATGAACAATTGTAGACATTGTGTAATAAAAATTCAGAGTCAATTTACACTTGGGCAAACAATTTTCAAATACCAGAAATGCAGAAAATATGACCAAAAAATCTGTTAAAACAAACAATCAACTGATCAGGAGTTGTCATGTTTCTCATATTTTAAATTACAACAAAAAGTGAAAAAGTCTTAAGGGGACGAATTTTCCTACATTTCTGTGTCTGTGCCTGTAATCCTGGCCTGTGCTGTTGGGACAGATATCAATGGATGACATCTAGTGGTAGATAAAAGAGATCCATTGATCTGTGCTATCAAGGAAAGGTGCTTAAATTACTGCAGTCACATGTACCCAGCAAAAAGGAAGATTATTCCTGTCTAAAACTGGACAATCCTATAAGAAAAACTCATTATTTAAGCATCCCTGGACAATACATCCAGACTGCACTGGAGAATCCATCTCAAGACGTTGTTCAGTGTTCTCAGCTGAGGAAAATGTTTTAGCTTTCTGAATTCCCTTCACTATGTTTTGTTTCCCTCTCCCTTTCACTTTCCTTTTCCCTCCCAGCTAACAAACACAGTTCCTAAAGATAGTTTGATATGTCTTTTCAGAACTACTTTTTCTGAGAAATTGATGCTTTACTAAGAAATATTTTTCCAGAGGTTTTTGTAATTTTTCTAAAAATAAGAAGACTTCCCTAAGTGAGAAAAAACCCCAAACCAACAACAATAACAAAATCCTAGCCACAACTACAACAACAAAAGCCAAAAAACCTCCAACCCCGAAGTGAAATGTTTTTCTCAAGCCTGCAGCAAGACACTACAAGTTCAAGGTGGGCAAGATGGAATAGTGTTTTATCTGGACAAAATAAATATATGCTCATAAAGCACCAGATTATATTATTTCAAATGAGGTTCCAGATGAGTTGGCCTGATAAAAGAACGTTAAGTGAAAACTCTCAGCCCAAAATATTAAAATAAGCAATACTGTTGACAACTGAAAACAGGATTTTAGCTAAATAAATTCCTGAGCAACCATAACTGGATAGAGCCAGTCATGCCATTCTAAGTCAGCAAGTATACCTGTCTCCCAAGTATTTCTCTAAGATAAAATGCATCTAAGTTCTTTCAAAATTAGAATATTTGGTAAACAAAATGTCAACCACTAGGTGGGAATAATGTTTGTGTTTTTTTAATTTGGACATTTTCATGCTAATCCTGATTAATTCTGATGTATTAAACGACCATAAAATGGAAATATTTGCGATAGAATGTCCAGCCTTGGAGATATACTGACTGCTTTCCACCGAGAGCAGTGAAGCCCAGAGCATGGAAGGTTTAGCAGGTACAAAAGCCTTGTAGCATCACAGCCCTGTGTATGAATAAGCTGGGAAAAATCAGGGCTGAGCTGGGCTGATAGAGGGAGGCAGTTGAGACTCAGCTGTTATTCAGACAAACGTCTACATAAATAGGCATGGGCATGAATCTGAATTATCATTCTGAACTCTACCTCCTGGACCATATAGCAGTAATAACCATTAACCTTTTCTAAGGTCTGAATACAAAGATCATCCATTTAACATAATGGCAAAGACATCACAGGGACAGAATACAGCACGTAAAGAACAGAAATGAACTGTGAAAGGACAGTGCAGAGAGGAATTTCTACTCAGCCTCCTTCAGTAACAATGACCTTTGCAGAGTCCTTTGTTTTACTGAGAATTCATACAGCTGCAAAAGAAATGGTCAGAAATATTTCTATAATAAATATATACTGTGAAACAATAATACAGCATTAGTTACTTTTGGTAAATAGTAATGTCTAATTAAGCTGCAATCAGTGAGTCTTGAATCATGCCTTTTCTAGTACCTCTGCAAGACAGCATTAAAAACTACTTATGATAACCTGTTTAGAAAGGGGCAAATATGATAAAAATAGTAAAAAGATGACCTTTTGTACAGAGCCACTGTTGGAATTATTGCCATTACCCATTTGAAGGATGGGTACAGTTACAAGACAGGGTAAAGAACAAACTGGTAACTCTAGATGTTAAATAGGCCAGAATAGGCTTGTTCCTGTAGTTCCTCCCAATTTTCCTTCCTTGATCCACCCCCTCACACACAAACACACATGCACGCACGCACACACACATATTTGCATGCTCTCTCTCACTCTCTCTCTCTCTCTCACTCTCTCACTGTCTCCACGGTAACAGCAGCTCTGGGATATTGCTGCTGTGACTGCATGTTTTGGATGCTTCCTTTGCCCAGGGAACCACTCACCCAGCCCTGCTGGGGCTTGGATGCTACAGCATCACCCACCAGCAACTCTCCCTGTGTCCAAAGGGCCAACAGCTGTTAGACACCCTGGGCTGCAGTACTGCATGTAGGCGGCTGTTTCTTTTGGCTGTGGGTGGTTTATGATGACAGGTGCTGAGGACAAGGACAGGCACTTTCTAACATTTGTACGTTAGGCAGAGGGATTAAATGCATGCGGGTTCATTCGTGAAGGGAGCAACTGGCTCAAGACAAAAAGTGCCCCATATAAAGAGTCCCTAGAAGCAGGAGTGTCCTCTTTCTGAAACTGGGAGAAGAGGTACACTGATGCTGAACATGATGTGGTTTGAAGTGTCTCCAGGCAGTAGTCATACTACTTACTGCAACAACCTACAAATCCCCAAAGATACACAAGTCAGCTCTGATGTACCTTGAAAGTCAAGCGTACAGAGACAGAACCTTTCCCACTTTAGGCTTTTGACGGAAGAAGGAGCTAAACATGTGCAGAAGAAATAAAAGTCTTCTGTTTCACCAAATCTCATGGAAACTGATGAGAACTCTTTTGACTACCTGCTGGTAAACACCTTTCTGAGTTGAGAAGTGAAAGCCTGGTGATAAGCATTTATTAAAGATCATGGTTAAAGACCACCACAGAAGATATATGAAGAAAGAAACCCATTCCATTCCGTATTTTTTGATAACACTTAGCACAAGTGTGTACCTGATGCAGGTCAATAATTTTTGTGCCAGGAATTTCTCTCACAAAGTGAGATTTTGCTCAGTCGTGGTGTATTACCCATTACGTTATATTGTCTAAACAAGTTTATGTAATTAGCATTGGTCCAATGAAGTCCTATGACCTAGAATTAAAAAATTCCTTTTTTTCTTTTTAATGTTCTACCTTCTAATTAGGAGAGAAATCAGAACTGTTGCACAGTGGAAAGTTGGCCATGCATCTGGAAATAGGAAAGCTTTGATTCTGTTTACTAAGAGGGTAACTCTAGGAAGCAGAACAAGAACACTGAACCTCAAACACTGGATCTAAGAACTTACGTAATGCTAGCTGGAATCCCAAATTCTGTGTTTATGACATAATAATAGCAATAGTAATAAAATTTTTCATTCATAACTTCTGTATAAAATTTTGTCCTACAGCTGTGTATCCACAGTCATCACTGAAATAAATTTAGCTCTGCGATAGATGTTGGCAAACAAACAGATCAGGGAAAATCAGCATGCAGCCCAGCAAGAGAAACAAAGACAAATTTTGATCAAGGACTCAGGGACAAATCCTGCTGACAGTGAAACTGCCATAGGCTATTTAATGTCCATGCAGCATAGGAAGACCAATGTGTAATAAATGCCATGGCATTCCATTTATTTGCTTCTTCTATACTGTTTAAACGCTTACCATGAAATACAATCTTTCCAACAGTGCTCTTCCTCATTCACTGTTCTAGTGCAGAGATTTTTTTTTTGTTTGCATGTCAACTGTCCACATGATTCTTTTACCTATTTCTTTCACTTACAGCTTTAGATCTTTTTAGCTGTTTTCTTATAAAAGGTGTCCAGCCAGTCAGCAAAGGTCACTAACTACCCTATCCACTACCTCTATTTCCCTATTTCTACTGTGACACCTATTATTGAAAACAAGTTAGGAAGCATTTGTCTTGTGCCTAAAAGAGCTAGGTTAATATTTCATACACATGCTCAAAATAAGATTTGTCTCAAAATCTTCAAATGAGAGCTGTTCATGCAATCATATGTTTCTGTTAGTGTTAAATCTCTCTTGCATGTTTTGTCCACTTATTCTCATTACACTCTTGAATTGCGTGTTATAATTAGTGTTAAATAATCTTCCTGAGTCAAGTGATGTCCTTTAATATGTTTAAAATTCTATTAAGCCTCAATCCTAATGAAAGCATTAGTGTGTAAATAGATTTTCAAAGTCATCATCAGAGTTAATTCAGTGTATGGATAGCGACAGATATTTTTCCACTTTTTAAACTATTTTTTTTAACTTAGAGCTGTTTTTTTTTTGTGAATGAGATTATTAGAGAAGTATCTCTCTCAAGCTTAAATGCCATATAACAAAAGCAGCTGAGATTTGAATAAGTAAATTCAAACAAAAAACAGAGAACAAGAGAGACAGACTTCACTGATGTATGTGTGCCCACTGGGGAGTGGTTGGACTGTGAACAGGAATGTAGTGAGCCTGGACTGTGGCATGAAATAAAGAAGTAGAATCTAAAAGGAAAAAAAAAGGAAAGAAAAAAAATAAACCAGGAACCCCTGCAGCCATCGCATTTGACTTTCTAATAATGTCAGTCTCAGAGGAGAGGAGAGATGGAAATGAGAAAGGGTGCACTTGCAATGCAGTCATTCTTGCTGTCATTGCCTTTATGGCTTTTCAGCAGGCCACAAAAGGCCAATCCACTAGAATATAAATGAGATACAGTCATGGCCCCACCAAGTAAGTAGGAGGCATGAGACCTCCCTGTTTGGGTCCTAATAGCTTTTTCTGCCTCAGTAATGTCTCACTATAAAGGGAAAACAAGACAAGACAAACAAAAAATGATCCTCACTCCCTATATCCTGTCTGTGCTTGGTTTTCTTTGATTATTGTTCTGAAGGGCTTCAGAGAACTAAAAGATTTAATAGTCAGCAGGGATTTGGTGAAGTAAACCCCTCTGAGAGGGAGTTTTATTCCCATCAACTAGTCCTCTGTATTAAATATGAAATATTGTTATTATTGTTATGTGTGGAAAGATCTGACAGATAGGCATGGGGAATAAAAACATTAAAGGAATAAACAATTTAAACAATTGATGTTTTCCACTAATTATGTATCTGAAATTCCTTAGGAAAAGAGGTGCACTAGGAGGAGGTATTTTAGTTGACACCACCCTCATATCGGAGCCATATCCACTCTCCCTTTCTTGTCAATTAAAGACAGCTTGCACTGAATTCAGCTGTGATCTTTGATCTAATGTGACACATTACCAAACCCATAAATAAGATTTTTCTATCTCTCTTTAAGGAGCTGCACAGGGTTCAGAAATAGTAAAGTATAACAGGAAATTTCAGCTGGCAGAGGAGAGCTTTGTGTTACTTGGCAGACCACTGTTCAGAGTACCTCAAGCAAACTCACTCTGGAACCAGCAGCATAGCCGCATGCTGGAATAATCTTACTTATGAAGACTATGCTTTTTTGATCAAGTTAGAGAAAGATCTTCCTGTTTGAATGTGTATTGTGCCATACGGATGTGCCTGTTCAGTTGAAGGTAGCTCAGGGGTACACACGGGATCCGTGGTGTGGTGTGGCGTGGAGGTACACATGCAGATAAGCAGGGATCCTCTGCAGGCAGCACTAACTCAGGAAGCATGGAAGCAAGCTTTGCTCCAATCCATATGCTCCTCTTGACAATGAGATCAATTTTATACTAATTATAACTTTATAGTTAATTCATTCTGTCATATAAGTACCCAAATATTACTAGTCCCATTAAGGTAAAGGGAAAATGTGGACAACAAGGTTAGGTAATTTGGACCAAGGCCATTTCAGAATGTTAGAGCAATGTTTATGACACAAAATACTTTGCTAGATCATGTTAGCTTTTAGTCTCTGCTGCTGACAGCCTTATGAACTAACAGGAAGCAGAAGTGGCAGAGATGCAGGCTAAACTGAATTAAGTGTGCATACAAAAAACAACCACTGCTTCAGATATGTCTGATTTAAACATTGCATATACTTCAATGATATTTATTTCATTACACAAAAATCTTTGTGCCTGTGAAAGGCAGAAATATTCCTTCACGTAGGACTTCAGCTACTATTACTTCAGAAAATCAGTTAGAATTTTTTCTTACTACAGTTTATTTTGTATCTCTAAATTATTTGAGAGAAGATAGTTGAATAAAATATTTTGGGGGATTTGTTTACCTTGATTAATCAAGAAGATAGAGGTGTTAGAAAAAATGAAACTTTGGCAAACTTTGGTACAATACCCTTGGGTTTTTGGATTATACGTTTGGACAAGGAGGATTAAGTTGTTTGACAAAATGTTTTTCTTGGACGATGTGAATTCAATTAAGGTGATTCCTGAAGGATGAGAGTCAAATCAGTTTAACTTAGTTCTAGAGAAATTAAACTGAGAAGATTGATCTCTATTTTAATAAAAAGCATTCTGCATTACTATTATGTTCACTAGCTGAAACTAAGAGGACTTACTACTATTTACATGACACAAACACAGGCTAAAAAAATATGACTTTTGCATTTAAAATATGGGTCTTTAGTCCAGCCTAAACCTTCCACAGAATCTATTCATTGTCTTAAATATGCAAACAAAATCTTTATCATCTAATTCTGATTGATCCAGCTTTTAGCAGGAAAGGAAGCAGCATAGTAGTTTTTCCCAATGCACTCAGTGCAAGGCAGAGCTGGGAACAGAAGCTACTTATTCGCTCTTTCAGCAAAAATTGTCTCACCAACAGCACTGAAAACCATAATCTGATTCTTAAGTCATTTTAATGAGGTTTTATATATGTATCACTGTGTTCTAGGAAAACATTGTTTGAACCACCGACTTTGTCTGTCATTATCACCATCTGTTTATACTAGATTTTTTGTTTTTCTTCTTGTTTAATTTCCTCATTTCTGATATAAATTAGATTACTATAACCTACCTTCCTTACTTCCTTCCCTCCTTCCCTCCTTCCTTCCTGCCTTCCTTCCTCTCTCCCTCTTCCTAGATAAAGCTATCCATATCACAGGAAAGAATTACAAGAGTATTTTTTTGTCCAGAGTTTAGTTTCTCCAATGCATCACTTTAATCTCTTATCACTTTTACTCATATTTCAAGGAACTAAACATGTAAAGGCTGAAAAAGGAGTAATAAAATTGTAAATTATTCTTATTCTAAGATCATATCTCCCACCCACACCTGTTCTACTTCAATATCTGCCCTGCAGCACCATCAGGGCAAGACTGAGTCATGGAAAAACTGTAGTAGTATGACAACTACAGATAGAAACTTTTAAGTTACTTGATTTAGCCCCCAGCAATCTTTCCAAGATTAAAAGAAGTGACTTCCTCTGTTGCATGATGCCATCAAAAAGTTTCACATACAACTTCAATCAACAGGATGCCCATTTTGCAACACTAACATCTCACACCTGAGCCTTTTTAATTTTCTGTTCTTGAGTTGCCATGGAGAACTTTTTGTCTTGCTGAATTGTGCAATTTGCAAGATAGTCGTAATGTCCCTTCATTTTATAGAAATGTCCTCCAATTTACAGAAATTCAGGTAGCTTAAAGGTACATACATAGCTGTTCTAGTTTCAGCCAGGACAGGGTTCATTTTTACCATAGCTGGGAAGGCAGCCTGGCCAGACCCTAATATTATTCAAAACTTTTTCTGAACCTGGAAAGAGAAAACAATTACTTTGAAGCAAAGTAATCTGGATTTATAGCATCTTCATGTGGTTCAAATACAGAAGTGATAATACATGAACACACACTTTATGTGTATGTACATGTATAACACAATATTAAGAATGTATGAACATTCATGTTGAGGTGGAGAAAAGTATTTGAAATATTATGTTTGTAAAAGTTGAGTTCCAGCATAGAAAAGTTCAACTCTTCAGTTTGATAGAACAACTAAATGTGGAGAAGTTTGAGATAAACCTACACTTTACACCTAATCAGTTTTAATTTGACATTAGAGGTACAAATCCAGAGTTGCAATGAAGGGAAAGAACTGCTGAGTGAATATTTCTTAGGAAAACTACTAAATTAATATTTGGTTTCATTTTATAGTAATAATTTGTTACTGAGAAGTGTTTGGATAAGGTATAGAAAAATACATACAATGAAACTGAGCGCTTTGAGTTTTTGATGACTCCTTTCATCTGAGAATTTCTCTCTGCAATGTAATACTTGAGATTCATCATTCAGTATTCACTAGTTCCAGCATTCCAAAATAAAGATGCATAACCCAAGTAACTAAGCACATCTGAAGTGCTGAATGCTACACTGCTTAATGTGCATTCAGCAAAGTATTTCACAGCCTTTGAGTAACAACTCTCAATCAACCTATTGATTACATACAAATATATAAGAAATAGGTGTTAAACAAGGCTGCTTTTCAAACAATTTATTTACCAAAACAGGGGTGTTACAGTCATAAAATTATTCACTAAGAGTAGCTTGAATAATTGACCTGAAATGCATTATTTAACAGGAATAAATATTTAAAACCAATATATCTAATCAAAGGTGATTTAACCACTGCCTGTCACCAAAGAATCCATTGACAATTGTCCTTTCCCGTTGAATGAATCAACATAATGAACACCTGCTGAAGCAAAAGGAACCATCATTTATCATTAGAACAATATGCTGTATGTGTGACAATGTTAAATTCATCCTAGAGACATCTCAGTTTTATTAAACCAGTGCATTAAATACAATGGAGAAATAATTGTAGCACCAGAGAATAATCACTTAAATGTTATTAAAACAATGATTAGTCACAGAAAAATTACTAGATTGACAAATCTCTGCTCACATCAGGCACCTTTTACCTCCTGTTTCTTTTAGGCAATGAAGACAGTGGAGAAACTAAAGATATAAAACAGAGAAGATGCAAAATTGTTTAAAAAAACAGTAAGTAGCAAAGGATAGAAACCCAAAACTTAAGTCCGTCCTTCAGTGCATTTTTCTTAGTCTCTGGCCACTTTTATATGCTCTAAGGAAGATAAATATCCGAATCTCACAAATGTATATCTTTTGGGTCAGGAAAATTGACCTTCAAGTTTGAGCACTGAAAAAAATAGATGAAATTTATTTTGGCCATTTCCATTATATAACCCATACACATGTAAGGTACATGCAATACAGGTCACAATGGACCTGTATAGTCCCTACAGACATTCTGTTTGTGTGTATGTGGTGTATGTGAAGGACAAAATGTCATGTTTATCGAAACCCAGTCCAACGGGGTAAAGGCCTACAAAGGCATTTCTGTGGAGTTTAAAATTAGAGTACCACATAAGGTGTTTGTTTCCGGGACTTTTGCAGGTTGTTTTTTTTTTTTTTTTTTCTTAATAGGTGATGTCTTGATTTACTACAAAGATAGAATGGAAGTAAATAAAGAAAGTAAAACTCCACAAAATTTTGTTGTAGTGATTTTCCTCAGAGAGCCATGAGTGGTGGCTATGAGATAGCAACTACAATGAAATAAATGGAGTTGTATTGATGATATTGTTGTATCATGGTGTGAAGCATTAGCCAGTTCTTTACTCAGCAAGTCAGAGAAGGAAATACAATGTTATGGTAGATGAGTTTCTAGATATCACATGAAAATCTCTCTAGAGTGTCTGATTCATTTGCCTTGCTTATATGCTCAGGATTATATTGTTCACTTAATTTAGAGTCAGATAAGAATTTCTTTTTTGATTAGACTGATAAATTTCTAATGCTGGTTTTGCTTTCACTTTCCAACCTTTCTGTAAAACATATAGCACACTTCTTATGATTGCTTGAATATCATCTCTTGAGAACACCTCAGTGTTTTTTCCTGCTGATTTTCCCTCAAAACCTACTAAGAATACAAAAGCACAAGCCTCTGAGTCATAAGAAATATAACCAACACTGTACTAAATGAAAGAAATAACCTGTTAGTGTGACATTTTTGGTAATGTTTGTTTCTTAACATAAAACCAACCAAATATAGGTAATAATGTCACAGGTGTTCCAGCTGTTTACTTCAAATTTTGTCTAGTGCAAACCTAGCTTGATTAAAAATTTTAGACTTAATAAATTGGACTACATACACTAAGTGATCATTTATGGTGAAACTAAGTGACCTAATGTTTCCTTCTGGACCTAAGTGCATCAGAATGCAGAAGTTTATATGCTGTTTGAATCAGGGAAGAACAGCTCATTTCTTTTTCACACAGCAGCAGGGTCTGGCTCATAAATAAATATCAGACATGAGACTTATTCTTTAAGCATCTAAGGTATTTGGTTTTTTTGCTATCTAAATTTGGAATAACTTGTCTACTTATATCATCAAGAAGTTTACATCTTTATTTGTTTATCAAAGCTTTCAGCTCCATTTCCTTACCTTTTTCAAGGCTTATTCTGCTAAAAGTGCATCTCATTTCATGCAGGCAAATTTAGAAACCTGTCCTCAAGAGAAAGCTTTTTTTCTATATGAACCAAGACAGAGTTACCTTCTTCTGGTAGGTGTTATTACACTTAACTGCCTTGAAGGATCATCATGGAGGAATACTCAGCCAATCCAGCCTTACACACTTAACTCAGTGGGCTACAGTAGTTGACTTGAGTCAGCACATGTGAACATTTGTTTGCATTGATTCTAGTTGAGGATGTGCAATGCAGCACCTGACATTTGATGAGTTCTCAGCAGCAGACATTTAATTGTTGCAAAAAAAGATGTGTGTGGTATAGATGAACAAAATTACAGGAATATATAAAACAAGAAAATAATCTGTTTGCTTTTAATAACCTAGATGCTAAAATCTTTTCTTGTGAATTTCCTGGCAGAAATCAGCTAAGTTTCCAACAAACTCTTTAGTTCCCCTCTAAACTGTAAGTATAAAAAGGACATTATTTTTTAAAAAAAGTGTACTTCAACGATGTTTTCATGCATTTCACAAGTCAAATAGGCATAAAAACTGCTATGATCCTTTTATTCTTGGCAACTATCAGAGCATTTGCCCGCAAGATTTTATTAATTTCATTATTTCTGCACAAATTTGACTATATGACTGAATTCTGTGTGGGTGAGACTTCCTTGTGGGTTACATGAAAGACGCTGATCTACAATAGACCCCCTCAGTACTATGCCAATATAGCACTTTGCAGTAAATACTTGCAAACAAGTGTAGAAGCCATCCTGGATAATCAATAGATCTCTGTTTTTACTCGCTCTCTGTTATGTAATTTTGTTCATTGAGGTAGGGTTTGAAAGGGAGTAAAACTGAACATTAGAGAGGTTGGAGAAGGAGGGTTCCTAAAAAACAGTGATGACTATGGTTTTTTCTCTCTCTGATCTTTAACCACTGCACACTGAAGTCCCTTTCTACAAATCACTGTACGCAAAAGAAAGCTCTTTTATTCATTTCATCTGTTTTATAAAGGCATATATTTTATAAAGATGATTTAATGCTGTCATACATAACTGAAATAATTCCTTTTTTCAAAAGCGATTCCTCATATGAAAATAGCATTTCTGTAATATATGAGTATTAGATAATATACACTGAAGGACATTGCAATGTAAATTGTATCAATGATAAATTTAATTACAGAATGACTGAGCCCAGTCTACTTCTTTCTGACTCCTGATCTTCACTTTCAATAACCTGAAGTATAATTTCAATACAAACTTGACTCTGTTTTTGATCTGGAGATTAGTTAGAACTCCTCCCTCCCCCAGTCTATATTTCTATATTTGTAGTTGTATTTCTAACAGATATCACTGTCATTAACTAAAATGAATGAATAATTGATTTGTTCAAAAACACATAGTTCTACCTGTTTCTAGCATTTAAAGGTATTTTAAAGATATCATTACAAAAACATTTAGTTTTCCTTGACATCCCGTCTATACAACCTCACAGGCTTTTGATTTCAGGTCAGCTCATAATGTAAACCCAATTCTAATCTAAGTCTATTAACAGCAACTTAAAGTTTTCATTTCTGGTATTTCTAGTCCATTGTGAGGTTTCTGTTGTGGTGGGTAGTTGGTCTTGGGGCAGACTTAGAACAACTCCATCAATATAATTTTGGGGGTTTTTTTGTAATAGAAAGGATCACAAATTAATTTGTTGACCAAAGAAAATAGATAATTAAGGATTTTAGGTTCTTTCTCTTATTTGTATGGGCATATAATTATAATGAGCTTTGCCACTTATTCAATGAATAATTAGAGATTCCCCAGAGAAACTTAATAGTCTTGATGGCTTTGTTCTTCAAAGATAAGCCACAAAGTAAGGGAATAAAGTGTTGCCATGCCCTTTGTGTGAGGAACACAAGGAGTTGTAAAAAGCCAAGAGAACATGTATACATTTTTTAAGTCATTAGGTGGAATTTTCTGTCTCTAGTCAAAAGAAAAATGTCTTTCTTCATATAGCTTTTGGAAACAAAATTTCAGCCAGAATATTCCTGGTCGTAGGTATTTATAAGCAATATCTTCTAAATCAACATTCTGTATTTCCTTTTACATGAATGCTGAAACAACAAACTTCTTTTGACATGAAAATCAAAGCTTTACCTGAGATAGAAAAGGTGTAAACAGAAAAGGTGTAAACAGTATCTTTACAGTTCTTACAAACTGAAAGAACCATTTATAAACTTACATATTTTTTTTTAAACTTTTAAATTAATTGGCCATAACTGGGAAAGAAATTTTGTCAAGAGTGTACTTATTCTCAAAAACAGTAATAAATCTAGGTGCTGCTTTTCTATTAATTGGAAGAAACATTTTAAGACCTAATTTGGGAAGCTGAAGTCTATAATCTTTGTCTCTTTTATTAATAAGTATTCTCTATCAGTTTGTTGTATTGAGAAGTACTCCAAGGGAAGCAAATTTCAGTGATGCAGAAGCATTTCACATGACTCACAGCCATGGTTTGATGGGTCAATAAATTTAGACAGCAGAGCTGTGAAAAGAGTCACCTGTTTATAGCTAGATGATGACATGTAATTAGGTTTAATATAGACAGAATTAATTCCTATAGTGGATTTTTTTTCTTAAATTTAAAAGATTTTAGTAAAACAGTCTAGTTCTGCTGAAAAGCAAAAGTATGTTGGTTCTTGCAGAGGTGACAGATCTGTGACAGAAATGTCTGTCCACTGATGCTTTGGACTGCAGTAAATCTTAAGATGAAAGATTTTGTCTGAAATGGAGTGCTGATGCATGCTTGATGCATGCCTGTTTTAAAAAATGTATACACAAGCACACAGGTTTTAAATGATGATATTTTTTCCTTCAGTATTGAAAGATTTAAGTCATTACCATGGCAACTGTTTGCATCAGATTACTACTTCTCTCTCCAGCTATTTCAGTATCATTAAATCCTTGCTAATACTTTATTATTCACTATCTTTTAAACCCACATGAATTTCAGTATCTAATTTACTTAACAAATTGTGTCTGACAAAAAAGAAAAACTTATAGTACAATAAACAACGCTGTTAATTACTCTGTGGAGCAGTGAGCCACTATGTTTGTCAGCAACGTTACGCCTTCAAAATAATGGCACCCAGTAATTAAGTATGAACATATTCTATTATTAGAGCATATATCCTTTTTCTTTCATTTATTTGTAATAGAGAATAATGAAGTTGAATTTATTATAGCTGTAGCCTTTATCCTGCTAAAACAAAGCACAAGGAAAAGAAAAAGGCATTCAGCCTGGGAACATATAAGAAAAATTATGTCACTATAGCAACCGAAATGTCATTTGTTATACTTTACTCATTAAAGCATTGGAGATTATTAAAAGATAAAAAAAGTCCTCTAAATTTAGAAGGTCATCAGTTACAAAGTATCTCTTTCTGAGAGACCAGGTGGTTATACTTTGAGGATTGTATCTTAAACCTCTTATTTACATGATCAACTCCTTTATGTACAAATTTTCATTCATATAATGAAATCTTCCTGCTTAAGCAATTCCTACGGAGAAGTTATTGGGCAAATTTCTATCTTGGAAATACCAATTTAAGTAAAGTCCAGCCTAACTCTAGTTGTCTTCAGCATCACACCAAAATAACCAAGATAAGATGGTGACCTCTACTCAGAAAAAGCTGAAATCTGCTTTAAGTTTACTACTTAGTGAAAATTATATATAATAAGAGTGAACAGTTCCTTAACTAGTTTCTAAAGACTATGGAATACACCTCTTTGAAAACAGAACATTTACTTTGGAACCAAGTTGGATTGTGCATTCTGGAATCTGTCTGTGCAGCCAAAGGAATTGGAAGGAGAAATCCCTGGCAAGAAAAAGAGAAAAATCACCAAACTGTTCAAATTTGCTTTTGAGAGCTGTGTGTTTTTCTTTTTGAGACCTGGTGAGATTAATGTACCAGTTCTATTCTGCTCTAGCAGGTACCTTGGCAATGACAGAGTTGAAATGCAATGACATTGGACTGGTTTAAATAATTCATAGCCATGTTATTCAGGATTGTGATCAGTAACAGTTCTCTTAATGCCTTTGCTATACTGCATATACACTTTTGCAATTATTGCTATCATATTGTTTTTCCAGCTTCTTTATTCTTTATCCATATGATAATTTCTATCTTGTAAACTAGATGTTAAATATGCTGTGATGCTTTTTGTCCCCTTTAGAAAAAGATAATTTTATCCTTTTTCAAGAATAAAAGGTAAAGAAATGTTTATGTTTGCATCATGACCCCTGGTATTGCTGAGAGCAATTGCGCTGGCAGAGTTATTCAGGGCTTATGAGAGACCCTCCTATCATTAGTGAGCTGCCTTTAAGAAAGCCACTTAAGTTGGCCCACATGCAAATGCCTTTCCCTGGCTTTTATTGATAGTGCCACTGTTAAGTGTATATCCCAAACCCTTTAAGAAAATAAAAAATACCATAAGTGTGTTGGTTTTGTGGTGATCTTGTAATACAACTGTCCAGGAGATACGAATAATGCAATGCAGAGGTTTCTCAAGACTCTTGTTTGCTCTTTCTTTATACCTGTTTGGTAAAATCCTCATGTTCATTGCCACCTGGTCACCAGTAACCTCAAGGAGCAGAGATTGTGATTAAATGTATTCATGCAGTTTGTCTTGTGCTCTGACAACACAGAATGAAAAAGGTAATGAGGAGGAAGCTGTCACAAGTTAATTTTCATAAGATGTTATGTTCTTTAGTGCTTAGTCACCTCTCATGATAGTCCTAATCACCTAAATACTAAAATAGACATCATTTTCTAGAAAGATGAGCCCAAAGCTCAGAAGCTGTGCTGATGCTTCCATGGGAGACCAGTCTAGAACACTGTAATCTAATTGTTGCTTTTTTCCTCTGAATAATAATGTAGATGTGAAAGCACGTTCTCACAGGAAAATGCCTTGTTCAGATCCCAAAGATTTATTTTAAGCACTGTCAATTTTTCCATCTCTATTGCTATAGTATTTTCTGACAGAAAAGGGATCTTTTGGAGTGCTCAGGCAGTTTGTTGAATACTTTTGAAGAAAACCATCTAATTCCCCTGCTAACACTAAAAACACTAAGTTGGCCTCAAAGTTGCTGTGTCTGGTCTGGATGATTGTCCAAGCTAAACACCAAGTTTTGGTAGCTGCTCTTAGTTGCAACAACTACAAAGTCCGGAGAAAATGCATAAATACCATGTGGTCATCTGTGCACTATCATTTGTATTGCTGCTGATCCCTTCATTCTTTGCTTCCAGACTTTGCAACGCTATTTTGAAGGCAGAGGTAGGTGTCATTGAAAAAGCAATGATGTCAACCCTTTCCATCATTCTTGTGCAGTCAGAAAATAGGGCTTTACAGTTGAAAGCTGATTTTACTTTCTTCCTTTTTCCCTGGGCATCCCTATATCAGCAGCCTTGCAGGAGACTTCTTATTTGAGAAACTGGGGATCTAGGACAAACTGTATCTGGTCTGTTGGGTATTATACTTGGAGCTTGGAAAGCCCTTATGTTGAAAGCATTGCCACCCTACCAATCTGTGAATAAAACCCCCTGGTCCAATTACTGTCATAGGTAGAAATGGACTTTCAAATAAGAATTTAGATTTTTGATAGCTCAAAATAGCCATAGATGAACTGCTGCCACCAGCAGTGCTTTTCTCCGAATGTTTTTGAAGACATGTGTAAGAACCCAGATTTTCAAAAACACATAGCTCACACACTTGTGAGCAGTGCTGGTTAAAATGGCCTTGAAAATTCAGCACCATACCAGACATACACATTGTTCATTCCAAATACCATCTTTGTTTCTGCAGGAGTCTGCCACACATGTATAAATACTTGGGCTCTATTATGTAAATGTCATGAGGATAATGATATATGAACAAATAGAATCCTGTTTTGAAAGAATCAATCAATCAGCTATAACAAAATCAACACCTGCAACAAGACAGCAATTACAATAAGCATTAGAGTTGGATAAAATTTTCCTCTGACCCACATAAAATATTAATTCAGGGTTTGTTTTTGTTTGTGGGGGTTTTTATCAAGTCAGTTTGGCCAAAAAATACAGACGGTTTTCAACTTAAAAAGTATTTTATTTAGAAATTTAGATTATGTCCACACCCTTTAAGGCAGGTATTTAAAACAGGATTTACTGCATTTAATTCTGGCCAAATAAATAATAATGTTCGGATATCTAGTCTATCTGCATCTCTAGGAGCATTTCTTTTTTATTTCTAGCCCTGAAGCAACTGAAAAGAGAAGTGAGAGACTTATTTCTAAATATTTTTTATCTTTATATAGCTGTTCACAAAAGTAGGATGAATCATCTTCTGAATAAACCTGTTTCCAGTGATTGTACATGAAGCACATGTTGCTCACTCTAAGCATTTGAGTCTCAGGTTGCATTGTTTTACCTGAAACCCCCCTCATTTCCCCCCCATCCCTTCTCTTTTTTCGCTTGCCTTGTTCAGTCAGCAATCCAGAAACAGNGAAAAAATGCATAACCACAGTGTAGAGCTATGTACAAATTGGTTGAGAACAATAATCCATTCCCAAACTGTTTAATGGCTGTTAGCTAGGAAATAACTCATGGATAAAATAAAACAAGGAATAGGAAGGAGTCAATGTCAGTCATAACAACTGAGTCTTTTAGTATCAGCAGTAACAGTAATCACAAAAGAAATAAAAGCAAATCGGCTGATCAGATCTTTATTGAACAGAATGCAGAGGGCAACGAGAAAAAAAATAAGAAAAGCAAATATGTAAGTTGAATGATTGCACCATTTATAATTTAAAAATATGAGATGCTCATACTGCAGGCATGTAAAATTTNATGTTGCTCACTCTAAGCATTTGAGTCTCAGGTTGCATTGTTTTACCTGAAACCCCCCTCATTGCCCCCCCACCCCTTCTCTTTTTTCGCTTGCCTTGTTCAGTCAGCAATCCAGAAACAGACAAACAAAACAAACAAACAAACACGCACACGCACAAAACCATCAACAAAACTAAACAAAATATCCCTTAAAACGGACTGTTTCTATAGTGCTACAAATCTTAAATATGCTAAATATTCCCATAACAGTAATAGTAGTGGTCAAAATCAATTCTAGACCTATTGTGNACAAAAGAAATAAAAGCAAATCGGCTGATCAGATCTTTATTGAACAGAATGCAGAGGGCAACGAGAAAAAAAATAAGAAAAGCAAATATGTAAGTTGAATGATTGCACCATTTATAATTTAAAAATATGAGATGCTCATACTGCAGGCATGTAAAATTTTTGCAACATAAACCTAATCTGAAGTCAGTGAATCTATCATTCCACCTAGCCTAGCCTAATATCTCCCCAACACTCATGACTGCAGCAGGCTAGCAATGCTGAAATACATAGTTCTGACTTTAAAAATTGCCAGATTTCTTGGGACTGGAGTATTAGAACTATAGAGGTAAATTCAGATTAATCTGAATATGGATTTTGGTAACATGAAGACTGAGCAACTCAATCAAATGTCCTTTAAAAAGCCCCTTAAATCAAAACTCTTTAATTCGGTTCAGCTTTGGGCACAGGATGACAACGCAGATAATATCATGATGTGGTCCCACTGGTGACTGTATGGTAGAAATCAGATAAACCAAATTTCAACAGCTAAACAAATAAGAAAGTTCTCATCCACTTATCATAAATGTGTTGAATTTTCTCCTTCTGACAGTTTGAAAGGATGATGCTGTCATCCATTTTCACCTCAGGGAATTTTTAAAAACACCACAGCAATAGATGCCATCTGTGAGAAAAACATGAAAGATACCATGTGTAATTGCCCTTGGGATATTAGGATATACTACAATCCTCTGGTGGTATGTTTTTCCCTGGCAACCCTGAAATGGTGCAACATGTAATGAATGAAGAAATCAAAATATGACTTCAACAACAAAATTTGTGTGGAAAGGGTTTAGTTTTTTTCCCACCCTAGACTGCTTTCCTATACAGAGAAGTATCCTGGAATGGCTGTGGTAATGGGCACCTGACATGGTTATGGGATAGAGAGCACTGCTGTGGGTCACCTGGCATGGTTGTGGAGCATCCAACATAGTCATAGGATAGAGGGTGCTGCTATGGGGCACTTGGAATGGTTGTGGGGCAGCTAGTGTGGCCATGGGGCACCCGACTGTCATTAGGGTTTATGGTTAGGGTGGTGTGGTTTTTTTGCAGGGAATAACTTCAGGGACTTACCAGAAAGACCATGTATAAGAAACTAACAGTCTTCATAGAGTTTGTACCTAGTGGCCCAGGCGTTTTCATGTTTGATTGCCAGAAACAGATCCTATCATCATGCAGATATAATCCTCATAACTTCCTTCTATGCCTGTGCCCTCCAATTCCTACTGGACTTCTAGAAGTAGGAACCAGCAGGCTGCACTGTCCTCTTTGTTCTGCGTCTGCTCTGACAATCCAAGCTTTCTAGTTTGATCCTAACTTGGCCAGGCACAAACTGAGTCTAATACATCAATGGCTTGGCAAAATATGTAAACTTCTACATTACTTGTAATGACTGAAATCAACCAAACTGCTATACCATAAAGGACTGGCAGCAGAGTACACACAAAACTTCAGTTTAGTCTTGGTTTCATCATTACTAATGAGGTAGTTTGTGTTTGCAGCTGAATAGTGTAAGTACTGCTACAGATCACTGAACCATTTCAAGTTATTGAGTTAGTGCTACAGAGGAAAAAGCCAGCTGGTGATTCAGATGATGGATTGGTACTTGAGATCTTCTGGAAAGGATGAAGAATAAGTAAATAAAGTGACTTATTTATTGGTGTTTTCTATTATGACGCATATTTTCCAACATCAAGTATGGAGAAGCAGAGGTTACTGTCTCTGCAGGGGAGAAGAGTAGTTCTTATTCTACCATTTCTGACTTGTGATCAGCTAAACAGCACAAAAATAAACTGCTTAACTTTACTCAGCTTATAAAAAGGCACTGTTGACATACATAATTGATACTTCCTGTTGAATCCTAACCCAATTTCATCCTCACTTTTCCACTCTCCTATAATCTTGGAACACTTATGAGTGACAGTTGCACTAATTTCATACGAACTACCACTCACAACCTAAAGCTCCCAATGTAAAGCCTTTTTGACACACTGTTACCAGAATGGAATGTCTGTATATTCAGTTGGATGGATCTGGTTTAAAAGAAATACGAAAATATGTTAGCTGTTAATTTTATTAATTAAAACAGCGATTCTGGTGGAAAATTAGAAGGCTTTAATAGTAAACTCCTTACTTAGTGAGTTTATTTTAGCCTGGTAATCCTATATGTTCCCTCTGCAGCAAAGAGAAAGTTAGATCCCTCCAGAAACTTATTTATTTACCCTGAGTTTGAGCCCTCCCTTTTATTAATGACAGAAATTGCATATGTAGATTAATCTCCTAATCTGGGTTTAACATCAGAATACTCCACAGTATGTGATTTTTACCTATAGCCACACTACTAAATCAAGATCAGTTATACAATCAGGACCACCAACCTGTAGATCCAGAGGCAAAAGCAATACCCCACAGCATCACATACATGTATGTGATGTGTAAGGGGCACTGGAGTCCAAAACTGTGTTTCAGTCCTGACTGAAGCACTGCATTGCTAATGAAAAAATTGTAATGCTTTCTGGGCTTCTCTTTTCAGCCTTGGTCTATCTTCTGGGAATACCAATTGAAAATTATTGGAAAATTCAGCAGCAGGGTCTTGGGTTTTTTGGGGGGAAGTGGACACTTGTCAGTTAACATCGAGGTTGAGATGTAAGTAGTTTTACACCTATTAGTCACCGGTAGCTGCTGACTTACGTTAGAACTGACGACCTAAGTGTGACCATTCTACATGCCATCCATCCAGTCTCCCATAGTCGTATTTTCTATACTATATAGAAAATATATAGAACATAATGTTCTCTGCTTTTAAAACTGTATTTAAGCATTGGTCACCACAAAGAATGAGTCAATAATGTGTAAGAACTGTTCTGCCTGTGTTGAAAAGCAAGCACACCAGTTGCTGTATTATTAAAATGCAGAAAAAACTGGCTTTCATAATTTGGTAAAAAGGCCTTATTTTTCAGCTATGGAAATTTAACTTCCAATTGGTACATATGTGCTCTCAAGTATATATTACATTTTACACAAAAAAATTTCAGCATAAAAGATAAAAATAAATAAAATGTGAACACGCTGAGACATTTGTCAACTTGGAGTTAAAATTTTATAGTAGTCATATTTTTCTTATAAAATGTCTACATGTAGAAATGTTCTCTTTGACACAGAGTTTGAGTCTCTGTTCAAAGTCTGAATTTTATTAATTGTTTCCTATACATGGAAATGCATGGTAGAAAGCCTGAAAATAAGGAGTATTGGCATCAGTAACACAAACAGCAGCACAAACAAAATGAAGAAGGTTATACTGAGATCTGAGAGATAAGGTTACATAATACTCTGCAGAGCTTTGGAGGTGAGAATGAGAACTTTAACATGATGGTAAAGAATGAAATTAAGAAAGGAATTTCAAGAATGAATTTATAGATAATGACTGATAGGAGAAGAAAAATATTACAAATACCGAGAAGTTTTATTTTCAAATATTTGCCTTCTACTTTGAGCACACAGGTTTTTTATTGCAGATGTGTGTAGTAACTTTTCATTATTTTTTGCGTGCATGTTAGAATGATGCCCAGTATAGAAAAAGTTCATATGAAATGTGTTCAGGCTTGTGCATTCAAAGTGTTTCTTAACTTTGCCTGCAGATGTGACAGAAAACAATACCTTTCCAACACTTGTAAAGGAAGTGGCTTGAAAAAAAAAGACGTGAATATCTACCCTCTTCATGAATGAAAGACTGTCTGGTTTGTACTGTAATTGTTTTGAACCTTTCTAATGATGTGTAGCTTGTTTAGCACAAACTACCTGTCATGTATATTGGCAGGAACTGTGAAAAGTCTTGTAGGTGGTCTGTGGTGTTTCTGCTCCTGCCCCATTTTACTTCACTAATGTTAAATTCCAGGAGCAGACAAGTTCTGGACTATGGGTCCTGGTCTGACTGAAGTTAATTTCTGTTGCAGGTATTCCACATGATTTTTGTCATGAAAAACACAACACTTTTCTTGAATTGTACCAGATCTCTTTCAGTTTACCTGGGCAAGAAAAACCAGCCACCGTGTCCAAGTGCATCTAATTTCTGTGACTTCAAAAAACTGCAGTTTTATTTCAATTACGTCTTTTAATATTTTGTCTATGCAGTGGGACACAAGCAGCTAAAATTCACTGAAAGGCTTACTCATATTGGTGTGACTTCCATACACACACAGACACAAAGCAGTAAGAAGTTATTACATATACTCCTTAAAGCAGCAGTAGCATCTTTGTCTGTGTCTAGCACATTATGTGCAGCAGTGAATTCTCCAAATACCATTATTTAACCACATGGCTTTCATTTTTATCCCACCCAAGCCTACACAGTCATTCTGACTCAAACATCTACATCTACTGTAATGAATATGGTTTAAAAATGAGGACAATACAAAATACTGATGGGAAAGGGTTGGCACAAAAACTTCATCAGCACCAGGGCCCAGTGGCTGAGAACTGCTGGTGACCTGATTCCAGTTAGAGGTTAGCAAAAATCTTCTGCTTTGAAACAGAGAAAAAAATGCAATTTGAAAACTTTGATGAAGCTGCCAGGCTCTGAAAGTCAGAGACTACCCTGGGGACAAAGATAATATGACTGGGAAGAACAAGCCCTTTTGGTAAAGAAAGATTCATTCTCTTAGAGGTGTGGGTGGAGGATAAAAATTCTTTTAAGCTATTTTCTGATGGAATTATGCTGTCAGAGGTTTTGTCTTTCTAGCTTTTAAAATATACATAGAACAAGGACATCATTAATATGACAATTTCATAATGAACTTTTCAGCTAGTCTTGTTCTCAGCTGAAGAAGGGCGAAACCTGTTGCCTAACTTACATTCAAATACACTTTTAATTGAATGGGTGGTAACTTTTCTTCTTCTTTGAATAGACTACGTTCTTTCCTTTGGAACATCCAAGGGAATAAGAAACAAGGTATGTAGAACACTTACAGAGAGGCGTTAGATGAATAGATCAGAAAGAAAATTTTAAAGCAGATCAATCATAGAAAATAAGTTTAGAAGAAACTTTAGTATATCATCTAGTTCACTTCGTATTTTTACCTCTAAACTTGACAGATAGGCAGTCTAAATATGAAGGACAACGTTACCTCTGCTTGATGTTGCAAGACAATATATTCTTCCTACTTTCTTTCCCTTTTACTCAAATGCACAAGCTGTTGTGCAAGCAAATCCTCATCTGTGATACCTATCATTTTACAAATGTTCCTAATCTTAGCATTTAGTGTGCATATCTCAAATTCATTTGTATTGTAAATGTTTGTTTTAAGAACTAAACCAAAATCAGAATCCTCTTCTCAGTGTCCGAACCTGGCTGGGGTAAACTATGGAAACATATCAGATTTTCCTAGACTGAAAATATTTGTGTGACAATAGAGATGCTCAGCCTGATAGGAAAGATATTTGTTATGACAGAAATACTGAAGAAGAGGATTTGGAAAAGTCTTGGAAAAAGTTTTGGTAAAAACAAATGAAATGTTAGGCTTACTAAAATATACTTTTTAAGTGCTATGCCATAGTACTGTATGGATTTTAGAACAATGATTCAGAAATGTAATCTATGTCAGTGGTTTGGGGACTGAATGAGGCCTAAATCTCCACCGCCTTTCTAGTAGCATGCCAATTCTTATTTTTAGAGAAAGTTGCTGGGATATTTTAAAACCATTTACTAGGTAAGATAGCCAACACTTTATGTGAGGTTGTGACAAGGCAGCTTGTTCTCTTCCCTTTTGTTTTTTTTTTCTTTAAATTTATATAGTATGCTGGGTTTTTCAGTATATACTAATGGTAAATCTCAGTTTATTACTCTTGTAGTACTGGACAGAGAATAATCTCTTTATATTAAAATTGATACGTAAAGAGCCTTGGCCAGGGTTCAAAATTATATATTTTAAAGATTCTAACAGAGACTCCTATGGCTTGAGTAACTTTTGTTGCCATGGTAACTGCATGTAATATTTTCATAAAGTTTTTTTCTCTTTCTTTTGTTTTTTTTTATATGAGAAAGTGATATAAGTAAGAACATCTACTAATAATTAAATAGAGAATTTTTAATTTTATGTTTTGAACTTTTCAGATGTCAAAATTTTAAAATAAGAGGAAAGTCTTTGGTCATCTGAAACACTGGAAGAAAAGACAAAGAAAGAGCCACAATATGGATTATATTCTGGTCAGAAAAAAAATAGCTTTTTATCATTTTTGCTTCTCATACTTCTTTCATAAGATGAGTGTAAAAATCAGCTTAAAAACTTGACACATACCCAGTTATCTTCTTTTGTAATGTGAATTTTTCCAGCCCTCCACTCTATTTATTGCCTGTAGGTCAACCTCTTCTCAATCCCTCCATGCTATCCTTTTTCATGGAATATCTTCCTACTCAAATAGGAGCCTAGAAACTCTGAATTGAATTCCTGAGCTTTGAGGAAGCTATTCTCAGCATCTAAAAGGTAAGTAGGTGGCAGGGAGAGATAGCTGATCTGTCCGGTTTAATTCCCCATCTAGCTGCATACTGACCCGGTTATACTTTTGCAGTGCCTTCCAAGTATTCGTCATATACACTGTTCCAAATTTTCTGCAGCCTCAATAAAGCACGAATCTGGATTGGAGTCAACAGGTTCTGTAACAGTTAGTGCACAGCCCAATATAAAACTGAACTACTTGACTTGTCCACTTCTGCTACATAATACTACTATTTCTCAACAATGGACACTACCTTTGCTTTCTAAATAGAATGAATATTCATGTGACTATCAAGCAGGTCATTAAAAATTTGGCATTTGGCACTTCAGACACTGAATTCAAACGAAACAGGGTTTATACACTTCAAACCACCATGTTCATTCCACCATATGCTTTTGCCCTGAACAAAAAGACAAGGCTGAATCTCTATTAGTCAGCTCTGTGTGCATTGTGTTCATGTTGCTGGTTCTTTTCAATGGGGATAAAAAGGCAGTTTTTACTCCATGCATTGCAATGGCAATAAGAAATTGTGCAAAACTGTAGTGCAGTTACATTACTTTAAAACTGCCTTCAGGACTTTCAATTTGGTCATATATTTAAACCACAGAATTTGAGACTGTTTGGGTAATTATATAGACCCAAGATATATAATTTGGTCATTATTAATTCATGAAAATAGGCATTATTAATTCCTGAAAATTCCATAGGCAATATAGCTAACAATACTGATAGAAAAAGAAGATTAGTTTTATTTCATATTTAAATGTGATTTTAAATTTGCTTGTCTGGGATGGGTGTAAGCCTTATCTGACTATAAACAATTCATACAGAAGGAGAAATAAACATGTCACCTTAAAAAAAATTAAAATAATAAAAATAATCTCAAAATCTTTATGAGACTTCCAGAGAGAGCACTCTTAGGTGAAAGAAACAAAATGTACAATAGAGGCTGCCCCTTGTTTTGGGTTTCCCTCCTGTTCTTTAGATCTGTGTGTCCTCAGAAGCTGCCTATGCATTTCCTGTGCCCCTACTACCCTGCTGGCCTGGGTGCCAGCAATGCCTTCTGCCATTTGTCCTTGTGCTTTTATGCCCTGCTATTCCAGTTTGTTCTCTATTCATACTGTCTCCAGTGGTTATACTACAAATCTCTAAGCCAATATGAGCTAAAAGGATAAAATTCGTATCAAAGTCAAGAATAAACACCTCCTAAAGAGGATTTTATCACCAGGTAGGGAAGTCACCACACTTGATCATCAAATGCCTGAAAAGTTCTGTGCAATTCACAAAACAGATTCAACGGAGACTCTCATGCACTGAGGATTTGTCATCAGAAAAAGTAAAATAGAACTGAAACTCAAAAATGTCAAACTGTTGTGAAGTTCTGAAGAATTCTCTCCTGTTTGAAACCACAGTGTGGAAATGGCAGCTTGCAATACTTTCAGAGTAGCACCTAAAAAATCTTCACTTGCTCTCACCTGGAAAAGCATTTATGTTGCAATCTGAAAGGACTGTAGTTAAGGAGTGCAAAGAGAATCTGAATAACTGAAGTTTTGCCATCATCCCCAAAGACGAAAATTAGAAGATACTGCTTTTCTTGTTTTCTTTCTGATACGTTATGCTGATAGCTGAATACAATATGAAATGTGAAGAATTCAGGTTTTATAGTGCAGTAGCTGAACTACAGAACTGTATGATGGGATAATAGAACCTAAAAATTTTTCTTACTCAGGTTTTAAAAGACAGTAATAGCATAAGTACCTTCATCCTGATACAGCATGAATCATCTGTCCTAGGCTACTTTGGACATGAATTAATATATTCCCTTTCTGTCACCCCTGTGCAATGTTAGCAAGACTTCATGACAATCATTAAGTGAAAGAGATGTCCTGTGAAACCTTTTCTAAATTTTCAGATTATCAAAGATACCAGTAGCTCTAGCAACAGGGGTACTGGCAAGAAAACAAATGAATCAAACTTCTTCAATCTCTGCATTAATGTGAAATTTGAACCAGTTTAATAGTAATTTCTTTTTTACCTAGCAAGTTGTCTGTACCTTCTGTAAGGGTTAATTATGGATCCATTTTATAGGCCCTAAAAAGCAGTATCATTCATCTGCTTCTTGCAATAGCGTAGCAGTTAATTTATTCAGTGCAAAAATGAAAATTGAGCATTAGCATACATTGAATGATAGAGAATGATATAACCAAAGTCTAATTTTATAGTTTTTATGGTTTGCATGGGAAGGGGTAGAAACCTTACAAATTCCCTTTTGTGGATAGCTATGTCTTTTTTTCTTTAATCAAATTTAGATTTAATTTTTTACAGCTGAAGTGCTAGTTACTTGTGATGAAGCCCACCTACTTGAAACATCTATTTTAGGAAGAGATGAATCACTTCTTGTTGTGCCTCTCTTTCTCTTGACTATGGATGAAGCATAAGGGAATATTCATCTAAAAATAAGACATCTAATCTAAGCTAAAGTTAGGCCAGAGGAATCCTAGGATAACTATCTAAATATGTAGTATCATTCAGTGCTTAAAAAAAAGAAGTCATATTGGAAAAACTGAGCACAAGAGACATTTTTTTAAAATACCTCTCTCAGCAGGTATTAGGTATCTTAACACCTTTGGAAGTGAAAAGGCTTCAGGAATGCATCCAAAGCTGACTTGTGACACCTGTAAATTTGAAGTACATTAGGTACAGTGATATTGGTATTACTGAGCCTCGAACACAAAGATAAATATAGATTGCAAATAAGTCTATAAAGATGTTTTACAACACTGCAATGGCATAGCCACGCAGAATCTGTTAGCATTTTGCATAACTATGAGCACGTGACCAATAAATGGGCAAAGAAAGACAGGTGTATTTGTATACAGAAGTCATGCAAGTGACAAAAGTTGCCAAAGAAAGGAAAAGATAATGACAATGGATTGTAAATTGGTGGGATTTCTACCTGAAGAAACAAAAAGAGTGGTAAGTGGTATGGGGCGAAAAAGAGAATTCATGTTTTGGGAGCAGAGAGCAAATAGCATAAAAATGTCAGGCTTTTCTAACTGAGGAAAATCACAGGAGAAAGAATACATTGCCTGGAACGCTTTCTCTTCCCCTCC
>VYXC01001817.1:195812-240377 GCA_013397175.1 Platysteira castanea | reverse complement strand
CCACTGGGTACTTGGAAAGTGACATTTCTGGAACACAGATTACTGGATTACTGCATATTGCAAAATAACAAACTTAAACCACAGAGTCTAGGCTTCAAGTGTCAATAAACTGTGGTCATAAGGAAGCATGTGGTAAAATGATACCTTTGATAGGATGGCCATGCTATTCAGTAGCAGGTAATGAGATACACAAAGGCATACACATATTTTGAGGAAGACAAAGAGGCACAAAAATTGTACATTCTTGTTTTATACTACCTTCCAACAACTCTTCTAAAGCAACTGATGTCTTAGTTAAGAAGCTGAACATATAGCTTGGTGATCTGGACCTTGCTGTTGAGTTGTGCCTTAAAATACAAGTCAGTTTAAAAATGTGTGAGGCTTTATTAAACTCGTTTTTCAAACAATTGTGGCTCTAGAGGGAGAGCGTTCCACATCCCTAGTGTTTACAAAATAGCCACTTTCCTATTTGTTTGCCTTCATGCTTTGTGATCATTCATAGCTGCTAAAACAGAGATGCAAGAAACAGTCATTTCCCTTTCCATGTACAGGACTAAAAGCTCTTCCTTTACTCAATGGTAGCCTTTCTAAAAGAAATCTGACAGCAACACTATCCCGACCTGTGACTGAAGCGTTATTAATTAACAATTTTTTCTATCTTATTATCATCAGACTGCAGGATAGATAGGAGACTATATTTTTTGCTGCACTCCTCTGCTTTCGGTAAAGCCTATTATTTTAGTTAACTGTGTTACTGAAAGGGAAGGAAACATCCATTTGCCATAAAGAAATGGGAAGGCCAGGCCAAAAGGTCACATCTCTAAGTTCTGTTCACATTAATCACCCAGTGAGAAAATAAGAATAACTGCTTCATGTATTAAGTGGCTTAAACAGGAAGCAGGGAACAAAATGTCTCACGATGTTCTTGTTGCAAGCAAATATGTTTGGTAACGTATGCATCGAGGAATCCCATATCACTGTGGTGGAAGTGTATAGGACTTACACATCACATTAATATCAAACTTTAAAATAAAATATACCAAGTCCATTCATTAGAAAACATTTATATGCTAAAGTAGTTGTGAATATAGAATGGTATATGACCAGATATGTGGTCCTTGATGATTCACACTTGCCAGTGTTTACATTGCTCATATGCTAACTTAAAACATTTATCCATTGTGTCTGGTTATGTTATGACAGTTTTATGAAGTACTTGTATATAGTTGTTAGTTAAAACTACTTTAGTATGCTTGTATTTAGGTTCAAAGCACATTAATAGTAATTTTTTTCCTACTGTAGCAAGTTTAGTTCAAAACTGGGCAGAAACACCAATTTTGTGTAGTGGTTTTGTTCCCATTCTCTACTTTCTGTGAGGTAAGAATTAGGAGAAACACAAAGCAGGCACCAAACTTAAAGAACATAAAGTTTATTAATAGAACTAAAAGCAAAAACAAATAAGAAAGAATTAAAGCAAAAACCCCTTTTTTTCCTCCAGCACCTCCCCCTCTTATCCAACTCACACAAAGAATAACAGACTATGATTTTGGTTAGTATAAACCTTCAGAACACTTCTCCTCCCCCTATCCTCCTCCATCCTTCCACTTACAACATAAAGACACAAACTTAAGATTATTTCAGTCAGTATACCACTTCATAATAGTCTTTCATCAGTTCATTTAGGGAGAGGAGTCTCTTTTGTCCATGCTATGGAGCTTTTCCACAAGAAACAGTCTTCTCATGGCCTTAATGTTACAGCACAACAGCCGCCTGGGATCGTTTTCTGTTGGCATGTGTGAGTCCCTTCCCTCGATTACAGCTTTTCCCACAACTGTTTTCGAGGGTTCACTTTTAGCTAATGGGGTATTAATTTAAGGATAAGCTGTGCAGGAGCAAAGGTTCTCTTTATCTATCTCTAGGATCATCTTCATCTCTAGGAACAGGTTTTCTTCTTCTTCCCAGGGAGCAAAGAGTCTTCACCTCATCAATAACTCTCTTTGTTCAGGCTTCTCAGTGGATCACAGCTACTCCAACATCTATCCATTTTAGCACAGGCACTTTGCTCGTGGCTACCGTTAGAAAGCTCTTTCCCTCCATGCTTATCACAAAATTACAAGGGAGTCTCTAATATATCATAGCTTTACAAAAGAATTTCAGCTTACTAGCATCTCCTCCATCTCTTCTCTCTAGGCTTCAGCTCTTTCTTCTTTACTGACTCAGGTGTCACTAATCATGGTGTTTATTCATGTGTCTTTGCCTTCCCTTTCCCTCTAACCTGGGAAAGGATTGGTGTCTGCAGGTTTCATCTCTGTGAGGAACTTACAGCACTGGAGGGATTAATCTTCCTGTGCCCGTCCAGCTGGAGCTTATCTGTTTCTGCTAAGTGGTGGCCGGAGCTGGGAGCTGGTCTCAGTGTAAAGCTTCATCTTGACGGCCAGGGTGGGGGGCGCATCTTGGCCTCCACAGAGCTGCAGGGCTACTTTAACGGGGCAGAAACGGCTGAGATGTTAAGCCAAGCCGAGTTGTGCTGCCAGAGGCTGGCCCACACGGAGTAGGGGCGGCTAGGGTCTTGCTAAGCCAAGCTAAGAGGGGCCGTGGGTCCTCATTAGGCCAAGACGGAGCAGGGCCGTGGCCCGGCCTGGCCCCACAGGTTTGTGCAGGCAGGGCCCAGTCAGGCCCCGCCGGGCTGGCCCAGACCACCGGGCTGAGCGGGCCCACAGTTACCTGTGCCAGCGCTGGAAAAGCAAGAGGGCAATTCCCACCTTGTCTGTCTTTAAATGATGTCTTTACAGAGGCGTAGCCAGCTTCTGAGTGGCTTAATAGAGCTGTCAATATCCAAATCAGTCAATTGATTGGTTCTATCACATTCTGGAGGAAGTTACAACAGCTCCTTGTAACAAACATCACTTCCTTGGCTGGTAGAATATTTTTTTCATAACAAAAACTCCAAGCTATGCTAACCCACGACACCTACTTAGTGGAACTTCTTACAATTGATAGATGCCACAAGTCTCCTTGGCTGCGCTGCAATTCAAATAGTGCAAATAAAAACTCCAAGTTTTTTAGGTACAACATTAGCTCAGTTGACTCCTCAAAATTCTATTTTCTGATAGGAAGCAAGGACTTGGTTTTCTGGTCACCATGCTAAATTATGAAGATTTAATGTCAATAATAATTTTGTCCTGAAAAAAATTTTGTCACTAAATGCTGCCTGGATATGGTAAATGAAAAACTATAGTTTCATTGCCTTGCATTAGCAATCCTACATTTTTGATCAGTGCCATAATTCCCTTCCCCCACCAAAAAAAGGTACCAATTTAAATCATAAAGCACCAGAAATATTCTTATGTTAACTTTTTTTTACCATAAGTATGTAGGAATTATAGTCTGCAGAGAAAGCAAGGCTGCTCTGTAATTAATTTTTTTTACAGATCCTGCTTCACTGTTCTTAGCTCAGCTCCCTGAGTGCTGTGGAAAAGCAGTTTCCTGAACCACAGTTTAGAGTCTACTGCGAATTCTGAGGTTGTTGGGTCCTTTTCAGCAGATGGTATGAATAGAAATTTGCTCATGTGTTAAATCTTTCTATTTGGTATCACAACTCAGTCATTCCTCTTAGGGTTTTCCTTATGTCGTGCTTTAACCCCAGACAGCAACCAAGTACCAGGCAGCTGCTCACTCACTCCACTTCTCACCCTGGTGGGGAGGAGAATTGGAAAGAAAGGGTAAAGCTCATGGTTTGAGAGAAGAGCAATTTCATATTTGAAACAAAATATAACAACAACAACAACAACAATAATAATCTGATCATACCAATAATGACAATAATAATTGTAATGCTGAGGAGAGAGAGAGTAGCAGAACCCAAGAAAAACTAGTGATGCACAATACAATTGCTCACCACCCCCTGACTGACTCTCAGCCCACCATCCAGCAGCAATTATCCCCTTTTTGGGTTACTCCCCCAGTCTATATACTAGGCATGACATTCTATGTTATGGAATATCCCTTTGGCCTGTTTGTGTCACCTGTCCTGGCTGTGCTCCCTCCCAGCTTTTTGTGCAAGTCCTTACTCTCAGAGCACAGGACACTGAAAAGTCCTTGACTTAGGATAAGCACTACGTAGCAGCAACCAAAACATCAGTGTGTAATCAGCATTACTTTCACATTAAGTCCAAAAAATACAACATTATACCAGCTGCTAAGAATAAAATAAATTCTGTCCCATCCGAAAACAGGATATCCTGGGATTTATGTGGAACATATTGGCTACAGAATACTGTTTAGAAGTGTGTGTCTCTAGGCCGAGGCCCCCAGGATAAATATTTTTTTCCTATCTGATTGCTTTTTTTGTTAGAGAATATCTCTAGATATGACACGAGCACAGATCTTCAGCCTTTCTAACAATAACTGCCCCTGTGCAAAAAAAATCAAGTAAGTCCTGAGTCAATAAACCAATAAACCTGCCTAAGAAAGAAGCTGTATGGTGGCCCATCCTGTCACATAATGTTTCCCATCTTTGACTGAGTACAAGATGTATTCACTAGACATATACCAGTAAGCATTCAGGAAGACAAAAGAAAAAAAAATGGATTGAGGAAAAGCTGTAAAACAATTCTGTTCAGATCTCTACAAATCCATTAATGTTGATTTTGATCTTCCAGTGTTGGGGCTGCCTTTACATTTTGATTTTATTTTCAAGCTTTGCTGCCCTCAGGGTTATCCTATAGGAGTAGCATTTTGTGACATAATTTATAAAGGTATCTACATGCCTTGACAAGGTAGCAGTCAGCCTGGGAAGCAAATGTGCCTGGAGCAGTTCCATAGCTAGATAATAGGCACATATGGGGTGTTCCAAACTAGGAGTTTCAACAACAACTGGCTAAGTGCTTCCACTCTGTCTGAAGTACATTTTGAGTTTTTTTCTTTAAGGGCTTGGTTCCTAGACGACTTTCCCCTTACTCTTATCACCACTTACTTTCCATCAAACATATCCACATACTATACACTCTTTTCACTGGTATGAATAGGCATGGTTGTAAAAGCCAATTGTGCTTCTGAAAACTTATACTGATATTTTAATAAACAATAATCATTAAAATCAATTTTACAGTAGAAATGGGTCGAGCGCCTTACAATTTGGTCCAGCTCATTTTGGCTCTGACAGTGTCCAAAAAATACACTGATCCAGAAACAGGACTGAGTTCAGAGTTTTTCCACAGTATTCAGGAGTAATAATTACAGGACTCAGGGTCTGAAATACTAAATTTGTTGGAGAACACATTCCTGCCATAATACAGAAAACAAAAAACTTCTCCAACTCAAAATTTCATTCAAAACACATTCTAAAATTAAACTGATTTACATTCATAGTACTGGAAAGTATTACATTTTTTCTTCCTACAGTCAATAATTCTGCTTGTCCCAGTAAATCCAAGTATGTTGAAATGGGACACTTGATAACCCCAGCTCATAAGGTCAGTGCTGCTTTTTTTAATTTTTTTTTTTTTTAAAGGCAATCTCTTGTATATAAAGCTTGCTGGCTTGGCATTGATACAACATGTGCTCTTATGATATAGAGAGGAAATCTGTCTCCTTGTCTCAGTGTTTATATTTATATAGTCACTGCTCAGCCCTAAAGCTGTTCTTCAGATCTCTAGCTAAAATAAATGTCACACACTGCTGAATTATTATAAAAATAATTCTGTTTATTTACAAATACGACAACAAGCTGGTAACTTACTGAGATTCTTGAAAGGATTTTCAGTCTTTACAGAGATTTGTTCCAGCTAGCCTATTTCCACTCTCCCTGCATATCATATTCTAAATCCAGCTATTAGCCACTTGCCAATAGATGTGTCCAGTCTTAGAAGCTAAGTATTATGATGGATATAAAAAACATTATTAAGTATTGGGAAAATACTCTTAATGAAAGATAAAATTGCTCAATCCCTTCTCACTTTTTATGACTGTACTTGGCAGCAACTTTTATCTTGTCTTCCAGGGTGCAGTAGGAATAAAACATGATGAGAAAATGAGAATAAAAATTGAGAATGAGATTTAAAATTAAATAGTATATGTTTTTAATGTAATACGACAACAATGAAATGCAGGATATTTTTGCTTAGTGCCAGTATTTTACTATGCAACATCTATTTTCTGCACACTTAATAAAGAGGATCCATTTCCCAATGCACACATTTTCCCTTTCAAAATCTGCAAAACCAGCAAAATGTTTATCAATACACAAAGAAATACAAAAGCAATCTATTCTGTTCAAAACAAAGGTATTTGTTCTGTATTTCTCTTGGGTAATTAATATCAGCGAGAAGGAGCTGCCATGAGAGAGAGTGAGAGAGAGAGTACATGAGATGGGAAAAAAATATCTAATGATTGTATTATTGTTTACTTAAATATTTTGGAATATTCAGTACGACTTTGACTACAGATGACTTGTTCCAAAATATTTCAGGCAGTGAAATAATTTCATTAAATATTTCTTTGTGGTGATCCCAACCAAAATACAGGTCAAGGTAGACTAAATAATTTTAACGTATATCAGCCAATATTGATAATCTCTTCTGCAGTAATTGGCATGTAATATTCACATTTATAAACAGGTGAAGTAAGGGGCTGAGAGAGTAAGGTAGGTGAAAAAGAAGATAAGGAACATACGTCTGACAGATTTCTTTCCTGTTTTTTTTCTAACCAGCTTTTATAAATCATCAGCACATGTACATTGTCTGAAAAATATATGAAGTGTTATTAACAGTTATGAACCTAAATGAAGGATAGTAATAAATCTACATACAGAATCTCTATGTTGAGCAAAGGCACATTTACAAAAGCTTTGTACAATGTTCTTCAAAAGATAGAACTTTTCAAGGGATTATAAAATCTACTCAGTATAAAAGCCCTTCAGGAGTTCAAAACATTTGGCCTTAAAGAAAGTGCAGGTAGCACATGATGGAGTATATGTATTCAAAAAGAGACAGAAATGCATGAAAATTTACTTTCTCCATATAGCAAGACGGCAAAAGGCATAAGGTATGTTCTCAGTCTAATGAAGGCATTTCAGTGTGTATCAAAGAGGGCCTTTTCCTCCAAAAATGATTACTAGCATGCAGAATTCACACAGTAGCAGTGACCACATTGCATTGGGTATTCTTACTTAAAACAAGTAACCAGACAATTTGAAAAGCTGAGGGGTACATGTGTAACATCAGTCACATGTTGAGTTCTTTCTGGTGTTATAAATAAGGATTTTATATTGCACTGTCCAGTAATATTAGTAAAACTGTTTGATGAAAAGTAGAGATTTCCATCTAATGTCAAGGGATTTTAGTAGATAGGATAATAATTCATCCTCTCCTTCTCTCTTTAATGAAATCATCATCATGATACCTGACAGCCATATTAAAAACCACAGAAGCCAGAAAAAGCAAAAAAAACCTGAACTGAGTAGCCCTTCAGTTTCTGCCTCCAGCACTGGTTGATGCCTTGAATGTAAGAATGTAGCAGACTGATTTAGATTTTCTACTTAGATTTTCCCACCCAGCTCTCCACTTTGCACAAACTGAAATTACAAATATAAATATTTCACCTTGGTGTGTGACTTGGTGCTGCACACCAAGAGCCCACAGTTGGGACAACATCAACACCTGCAGAGGTTCTGGTAGCTTCTGCAGAGAGATTTGCTGCATTCCCTACTCCAAACTTAAATTGCTGCAGATCTCAACTCTGTAAAACAACAAACAGCTCTTTTTATAATTCAACACTACTAGTGCAAGCGTGAAATTTTTGAGACATTGTGTTTGAGACATTGTGTTAATCTTCTAACACTGAAACAAAATATAAGAAATAATTCCCCACAGAGTTCAGGTAAGAATAGATGAATTACTGTGAGATGTAGTTAGGAAAAAACCTAAATCATGCTAGTTACTAAACTGAACTCTGGAATGGAGGTGGTGGGGAAACAGATATCTTATGCATTTTTAAATCGATTTCTATATTATCAAATAATTAAACAGTCTAACAATACAATTGCACTCATATGATAAAACAAAACAAAAGTTTTTTACTATGCAGGCAGAATTTTCTCTTTTAAGTGAAGTTCAACAGCCTAATTGGCTATCTTTGGCCTCATTTAGATCAACTGTTGTTGTCGCATTAACTGTTGTTCAAAGGAGCTTTGGATGCTTTGTCCAGATTACAGTCTTCTAGCAAATGTATGTCTAAAATGCGTGATGACCACTGATAAATGGTACTTCATTAAAAATGAAAAAAGATAATGTGTCATAAACATATTTTTCTCTCCAGAAAAGGAATCTGAGGGTAGTAGTAATTTAGATTTGCTCTTTCTTATAAAAAACATCTCTAGTTTTCCATAGCTTGGCAAATAATAACATCTGAAATAAAAGATGAGAAGGGACAGTGTATTTAAGTTGTTCCAACATTTCTCAGAGAATGAAGAGATAACAATAGTTCTTGTGTGGAGAAAGGGGAAAGAAAAAAGCCTTTTGGCTACACTAGAGTACAGAAAAACCTTTTTTTTTAATTGGGAAAACAGTGTTTCCTGGATCCCAGAGATACTAGTGGAAAACAGATGCCCTGGGATCTGCCCACACATCAGCAAAAACATCAGGCTTCCAGCCACAATAAATTGCTAGTGTTAGATTAGCTTGAAGGAAAAAACAACCCAAACCAAATCATATCTCTTATCTGTACTTCTAAGTTTCAAACTGTATTTTCCAAAGTGGCAGAAAAAGTCATCAGCACAATGAGTCAGTCAGAAAGTTCAAGGAAAAGAGCTTATCCCAAGATCTCATTAAAAAAAGTTTACACCATCTTCTCCTAATTAGACCAGCTTTTCAGTTCTGAGGTTGAAATTATTGATGGTATAAAAGAGATCAGATTATCTAACTGTTTCTTTGGTTATAAACATATGAACTATAATCTCTAGAAGTGTTCAGACCTATACTGACAAGGAATACAAAAAATATAAAATATGGTAGAGGTGTTATTTTTACAATAACTTAAATCAATTGACACCTTGGTTGTAGTAAATGAAAAAACAGATTCAACTAGTGTGACACTTTAATTTTTCTTCTGATGGGATTATAAAACATAAAACCATTTAAAACAATTTTGTGACACAATTATTATGTGAAAGAGGTACATGGGGAAAGTTACTAGTTCATGCGATTTCTATGTCTGGACCTGCCATTCCTCAATTAAATTTAGAACACAAACAGTAGAAAATCATTATGGACAAGTTTTAATCTGAGATTTAAATAAAGAAATCTGTGGATAGAATTCAGATACAGAATATTGATAGAGAATTCATGTCAAAGCTGCAAAAATGTTGAGGGGTTTTTTATCTGACTTTCTAAACCATCAAACTTTTTACAGCTCAGGACTTTTATGTCTTTACAGATGAATCCAATTGGAATTTGCAAAAAATTATGAGAATTTCAAAGCCAAAATTAAAAATTCCACTTGAGAGCTCATAGATACAGAAGTCTCTAGGCTTGTATGTAATCTCTGTAATTTTCTTATATAAGTCATGGTTAAGAATCCAGTGCAGCAGATTTTGATTCTATAAACCACAGAACAGGCTTTGGTCTTACAGTTAAGGAGACAATCTGAGACTCCTACAAATTACTACAATAGTTCCTTTTAATTGAATGAGAGCCTGCTGAAAAGAGAGAGACAAAACAGGGTGGAAATATGCAAAGTAAACAGAAGCTTGCAGAAATACAGGCTTTTTGAAAAGATTCACTGTTATTGCCTCAACTACTTTAAAAATAGACAAGTGTACAAAGAATTAACATATGTAAAATCTTACATTAAAGTGAGATTGACTCGTTTAGAAGCAGTAATACAGCAGGGAAGCAGCCTGCAGCCAGCAAAAGTGCTACACAGTGGGAGGCTTATCCCAGCAAACAACAATTCACACCTGTTAATTACTCTGAATAGGCGTGCACACAATGCTAGGCATGGCATTTATCCATTGTTTAGAAGCAATACTAATGTAATCTCCTATGCTATTGTAATAAGTGAAATAAAAGCTTAACATGAGTCATTTCCTTGTAAATCATCAAGTAACTCATCATAGCGTTTGCCAGAGGACCCTTAAAGATCCGGAATGATAAAGCTATGTAAAATATTTATTTCAGGTTTGCTGACAATTATGGTAAAGCTGTGGATGGTGAGATTGCATAAACAGTATATTTCAGGTAAATTTTTATTTAAACCATTATTTGTTACTTAAAGTCTAAAAAAAGTGTTTGTATCAATAATAATTTTTTTAAAAATTGACAGAAATTTCACGTACAATTCCAACACTTTCTAATTAGAAAGCATATGTCAATTAACTTTGGAAGTTTTAAAACAATATTTAAATATTTGAACACTAGTCAAAATCTAACCATTTAACATGACACATTTGAACAACTTAAGACTTATAATTTCATTCTAGTTTTTCATGTTAACTCTTGGATAAACTCAAACTGAATGCATGAAATATCCTGGGAATTCTTGCTTCATCAAAATTATTTAACTAAAAATACTTTTTCTACCTGTAACTACTTGTGTACCTAAAGCATTTTTTGAACAGCATTACAAGTCCTGTCCCTAGTATTGAACACTAGCACACTCACTCTCTCAGAAACTCTGAAGGTGGTTTTCAGTACTGAAGGATTATTAAAATATTGTCCCTGCTATTTGTGTATTTAAAGAGTTTGGGCTGAATATACTTGCAGACATTCTGCACATTAAAAATAGTAGACTATATAATCATATTGAGAAACTCTTTAAGACAAATAGAAGTCTTAAAGGAGAAGACACACTCATAGGGTTTTGATAAAAATTTTATATTTATACAGGCCCTGAATATGAACAGGACTGTTCTGATTTTTTAAAAGTTAAAAGGCAGTAAAAATCCAAACAACAAAAAAACTCCAGCAACATCCAGGGCTTTTGGAGGGGGTCAGTAGGGAGAAAATTTAAACATACCATCTGTAATCTAAAAACATTAAAATTTCAAGATGATATATTTTATGCTGGTCTTTTCTCTTCCTGCAGAAAGCAGAGATCAGCAGAACTGGAGAGTTATTTACCTTTATCCCTATTTCCAATCCCATTTATACTGGCATTAATTTCACTTTAAAAGCATTCCCCACTGATTTCAGAGAGTCTTAATGACCTATATTACATAAGATCCTTAGCTTTTAGTGCTCAGGGAACATGAATCTTTTCTGAAATGCTTGTACTTATTCATGTATTTCAGGTGTCTACAAAAAAATGAAGGGATCCTGGACAATATACTCACCATTGACTTGGTTTTGCCCTTCATTTGAACAAGGAGTTCTAAGGAGTAAGCCTGGTAGTCAAAGTTCACAGCCAATACGACTTCTTTTGCCAAATAGCTTTTTGCTTGTGTAACTAACAATGAAAAGGCCATTATTTGTTACTAAACACAGAATGATTGAGGTTGGAAGGGACACCTTGAATTCATCTTTTTCCAAACCCCTGCTAAAGCAGGGTCATTTATAGCATGTTGCCAAAAACTGTGTCCAGTCAGGTTTAGAATATCTCCAGGGATGTAAATTCCAAAACCTCCCTGGACTTTTTCCAGAGCTCAACCCCCCTTATAGTAAAAATGTTTTATCTCACATTCAGGTGTATTTATTTTCCTGTGGTTTTATTTGTGCTAATGTTGGTTGTCAGCAACAGGTGATCAAGTTTGTTCAAGGATGAAATATATTCAGAAAACTTCAAGGGATTATTATTCTAAGTGTTTTTCTGCAATAATGATGAATTGGCCTTGTACTTGGCCATATTTATAAAATGTTCAATTACACCCACTGAAATTCCCAGTGCTAATAACTTTTCATGGTGCAACCCACATGTATTAAGTAGATTTTTCTGTACTAATGCCTTATTGATAAACCAATGTATAAACAGATAAATTGGTCAGTGGTATGGCTAATGGTGGGTTTTGCCCGTGTTGTTGATGTTAGAAGAACTTAAAAAGTTTCACAGCAATTATGGGTTGGTCTTGAAATCATGATAATAGGGTGCCGGAGCAATGGAGCAGTGAAGAGTTCCCAGGAGAATAAAAACAATTTTTATTTTGTTGACAACTAATTCTTAAAAAAATATTCAAGCAGAAACTCTAATATAAGGTTAGATAATAACTTGGTGGTGGCTGATAGGATGAAAATACCACCTTGGATTACCTTAGATCATTATAATGTTAAAAAACATACTCCCAAGGGAAATCTGTGTGTATAAATTTTATGATAATGTGCTGGACCAAGACCACCAGAGACTCAGGCTGCTGACTGGCTCTTGCACATCATGTGTGCTTTAGGGACAACAGTTTTGGTGACCCAGATTGTACAGCTATAAAGCCTTGACCAGATAATGTTGCTGCCCCCAGCAGTGGAGAATCGGATCAGACAGGATTCCTGTACACACCAACCATTTTATCAGGTGCTCCACCTCATTCTCTCCAGTGTCCAGGTGGTAAGTGACTCAAAAGTGCAATGCTCCAGAGATACAAGCAAGGACAAAAAAGCTGTGAATTCCTTAACTGGTAAGTATTGTATTTCATTTCTTCCATGGGAAATAATCAGTGGTGTGCACAAAGAAAAGTGGTACAAGGAAACTTTTTCTTGCAGGTAGATGCTTGATATCAGGGGAAAAGGTACCTTTGTTGAGACACCAGAGCAAAGTGTGAGAAAGTGGTACTAAGTGGTGGAAGCCCTTTTTCCCATGTAGATGCTCAATCCTGAGGGAACATGCACTTTTGCTGATGAGTTTGGCGCTTAGTACAAGTGATATAAGGTGTACATACATACATACATACATACATACATACATAAATATATATATAAATACACACAAAAATACAGGTGCCTTTAAATCTAGCAGTGAGGTCAGAGGATTGACCGGTTTTTGTACATGTTCCATTTACTACTTCAGACTTGTTGAATTGGAAATGATGTGCTGGTTCACATGGAGAGAATCCTGGAAGAAAGTACCAACTTTTGGAAATTATCATGCTGCCTCATAACCCTAATTGAGGGGAAATGCAGGCTATATTGAATGCCTTTTTACTGCAGAAGGAAAAAGAATGGTACTAGATAAGGTGAAAAGATAGACAGAGGTTTTGGGGTCTGAAAGGCACCTCCTTTTGACCTGAATCAATGTGCTGTTTGTAAGCAACAAGGACATTGGAAAAATTAATGCTCTAGTAGAGAAGGGAAGGATCAATCAGAGGAAATTATTGTTATGGTGCTAGAGGATTCTGACAATGACTGAAGACCAAGAGAGAATATGAAGGCATCCCCAGTCGATCCTCTAATTCCAATAAAGCTAGGGAATGAAACAATAAATTTATTTTTTTTTTATAGATAGCAGAGCCTGTAATAACTAGTTGTAAGGGTGCACTAAGTAAATAACACACAATACCAATTGTTGCAGTGATGGGAATAAGAACTTTGCAGCCATTCTTACAATCTATAGAATGTAGCATTGAAGATATTAGACTGATTTATGAGTTTCTATGTTCTACATATGCCAGAATGTCCTCTTCCATTGTTAAGATGAAATTTATGCAAGTGATATTCTCAAATATCTTGTGAAAACTCTGTACAGCTACACATCCCAAAAGAAACGCAATGGAATGTTCAAATCTACTGACTAATGGGCCAGACCTTGGAAGAACCTGAGAATGATATCCCTGATGTGGTATTGAATGTGGTAATTCCCTGGTATGGGCTTCAAAGAAACCAGGTAAAGCAAAGAATATGACTTCACTTAAAAGAAAACTCAAACTACTAGCAAAGCCAGTGAGGGTAAATCAATATCCTATTAGACTGGAAGCACATAAAAGGATTGGAGTCTTTGATAAATACTTTTGAGAAGTATGGGTTGCTTAGAGAGTGTCAATAGGAATTTAATACTCCTACTTTACCAGCAAAGAAGCCTCATTTTCAGGAGTACAGACTGGTACAGGACCTACAAGTAATAAAACAAATAAACATGGGCGTACACTCTGTCACACCAAACTCCAGGTCAGGTCTCACAAGCATGGAGTAGATGAGGAGAATCACGTCCCTCAACCTACTGGTCCTGCTTTTTTTGAGGCAGCCCAGGGTGTGGTTGGCTTTTTGGACTCTAAGTGCAGATTCTCAGGTCATGTCAAGCTTCTCCTCCACCAAAACTCCAAATCCTTGTCCTCAGGGCTCACATCAATCTGTTCTTGGCCCAACCTTTATTTGTGCATGGACTTACACCAATCCGTTGTTAGAAGCATTTTGTTTAGTAACTCTGAGTTCAAATTTGATACACCTAAACTCATTAATATTACTGGGTTTTCTTTCAGTCATCCCTTGGTCTTCCGTTTCCATCTCTTCTGCTAAGATGCCTAGGACACTGGCCCGATAACTTTCAGGGTTTGGTTCCACATACGGCCTCAGAAGGTACCAGTACCGTGCCATCTTACAACAGTGTGTTTGGTGAATGCCCTCAAATGGGTGTGTTCTCAAACTGCACAGTGCTCAGCATCACTTGCCTGGCACTGACCAAATGCCTCTGCAGGTTTTTTGTAGCAGTTTGCTGTCTTTGTGCTTGGGCCATAATGGGTTGCGTTTGTGTGAGGAGCTTGCTTTGTCAAAGAACACTGCATCAAAAAGCACAAAATCTGCCTACACATCACCAAAGAAACCTAAGAGGCTCCTGGGTTTCCTGAGCTTAAACCAGTTTACATTAGTTCTGAGTGTTTTGCAGATTGTTGCTTATTCATCTCAATAGGGTGCAGATAGTGCTGGATGGCCATCTGTCCCTTGTTTCAGCTGCCAGCAATCAGCCACTTGGCAGGGCTAAACGAAGAATATCTCCATGATATTTAAAGACATACTGGACATTTTACCATGAGATTCCTGCCAGCAGTCCTATATTTAGGAAGCATTTTAGTTAAAAGACTGAAAGTAAAGCTTCAGAGTCAACTGAGTCTGAAGAATAAGCTGTAATAAACATTGAAGCCTTTCAAGGGTATTAGAAGTTTAGTAAATTTATTTACAGTGTATTTTGTTCTTACATTTTACAAATCAAGCCAAAGGTATAATTAGATTAATCTCCTACCTCATTTTCAAAATAGATTGGAGTGACATATATCTTCAGGTATCTTCTGACTCGGTAGATCTCCTTACCAGAATTAAATGGGGGTAAATCTGAACTAGATCAAACAATAACCAACCAGTACAATTGATACTAATTTTTGTTTCTAAAGACGCAAATAAAATAAACAACCAGCTTTCTCCACACAAACTAAAAAAAAAACTTCAACGTACTCCTGAACACTGCTGAAATTTTAGTAACTACTTGACCATCATCATATAATCCCAAAGACCAATGTTTGCTTGCTGGAATTAAACAGAAATGTATTCCTCATTGCTCCTCTGAGTTTCAAACCCAAAGAAATTTGGATAACCATGCATTAATGAAAGACACAAAACTTTCTGGTAGCTGGCAAGAAACACAAAGCAAATGTATAGGAGACTCACTGACTCACCACCTAGTGAACATTCGTCAGCAGAGGTTTTAAGGGACCACTGTGTTGGATTTAGCCATTTAAGTCACTCTGGTATTGAATAAACTTCAGCAACATTTTCCATGAAATATGAGGTTCCATTCATTAAAATGGCCAAGGCTGGTGCTCACCAGCAGGCCCTGTGGGAAAGGCCCAGCTGCAGGCTGGGTGGCTGGAAGTTGGTGGAGGGGTGAGAGGCAGCTGAGTGACAGTTGGAAGTGAGATGGTGACTGGCTGGAGAAACACGTGGAAGCATATGAACAGGAAGCTGATTGGGTGATAGGACATGTGGACAGCAGCACTGCAGCTGTGCCAGCCAATGGGTGCCCTTCTGCTGTTAAGTTCTGTTAGGCTTCCGCTTGGTTCCAGTTGTGTTTGGTTGAGACTAAGGGTATAAAGAGGGGGAGATTTTTGGCAGTAAACGGATCTTCTTTGGACATATGGGGTGTCTGGTGGCTTTGTTCTCCATTGCTACAATTTTCCATTACTTGTCCAAAGCATTTCTTAAATAAAAGCTGCCTATGACTCATTAAAAAAAAAAAAAGCCTATCCGAAAGTTGCTCTTTCCACGCTATTACAAATGATTAAACACATTTCCATTAAGTTCCAATACAACTTTCTTTCCCCAGGCACATGCGGCAGCTGATAAGCATAACACACTGTGCTATACTACTGCAAAAATTATTTCTCTTGTAATGGAAACACATATACAATGTAGCTTAAATTTCCTTACCATTGCTATACATTTCTGAGAATTTTTGTTGAATTCTGATGTAATTCTCTTTTCTTCTGGAAACTGCCACTTTTATCACCTACTCTGATCAAGTCTGCCGAAAAAAGTAATTTTTTCTTTCTTTTCTTTTTTCTTCTTTTTTTTTTAATCTAGTCTTAAAAGGATTGTGTAAAATTACTCCTGTTTTTTGTCTTTTTAAGCTGCAGCAAACTATGTTAGAGCTTTTACAGGTATATGATTATGTGATCAAAGTTACTAAGAATATGAACCACTGCTTAGTCACTAAAAGCATTAATGCAAAGGAAGCAAAATTACTGTGCATCAGTTCAACTCATGTACAAAAATCCCTAAATGAAAAAAAAAATCATTAAATAATTTAAACCCTAAAACTGTTCAACAGATTACACTTATACTCTAACAGCATCAAAATCATTATGCTGGTTGATGGCTCAGAGAACATAAGTTGAAGTTTTATGCAAGACTGATGAGCAGTAAGTTTCAAGCCAGTTTTGATAAAGTGATGCATCATTAATGTGTATTTGCTGAATATAATCCTGTGAGAAGATTTAAATTTTTGATGACAATATCTGAAATCCTCAGCCAATTTTAAACTCATGAGAGATTAAATTAGCATTAGAATGAGGCTGATTTCAGATTCTTTTGAGTGATGACTATGCCAATTAAAACCAACACTAATAATCATGTAATCTTATTTTAAAAACCCAACAATATTTTAGATATGCAAAAAAATGCTGAACCTTAAGTTAAGAGACAGCATTGGAAACTAGTTTACTGTGACCCACAGCTTTAGCTAAATTAAAAGACCTCTATTTCTCATTTGGATTAATTTTTTTCTTGCATCATTGTAGATTACCTTCAAACAGTAAATTATAAGGTATGCTTTGCTACCAGCATAAAATGGGCTTTATTAGAATTAAAGTCCATTTAAAATAGGGTGGTACAGACATTAGGTTTTTCAAAACACCTTTAACAGTAAATACAAGCAATAAATCTTACACTGTGAAATCTAATAGAGCAATGCAACTAGCCACATGCAATCCACATTTGCATTATATCAGATTTATTTTCTTTATTTAAAAGTAACGTCAAGAGATTTAAAAAAAAAGACATCAGATTCTCCTCTGTACCGATATCCATTCTTGTGACATTTTCAGTAGCTGATTATTGCTTTCTAGGATTTTCCAGCTAATCTATACAACCCACAGGAGACTGTATATAAACCATGCTATATTAAAGGTTCTTGGCCTTCGGTCACCCCTGTTGCACCAGCTGCTCAGTAGTCTTTGCACTGAGAATGGAGAGTACGTGAATACTGGGTTTGATTTGATGGGTGAACAGTCACAGCATTTACTGCATGAATAAATAATGCAGGCCAAATTCATGCTTTGTCTAATTCCATTAGAATGAATGTGCTTACTCCAGGGATCAAAGTAGTTGGTGGGTAAGTGTGCACAAGGGCAGTAATATATGCCGGTATCTTCCTTCCCAGAAGATGTAAAATGTGAAATGCAAAGACATTTCATGGCTGGGGGTTGGGGGGAAAGTTTGATCTATAAAGAATTAACTAGACATTCAGTAATTAAAAAGTGTTCTCTTTTACACCGCTTAGGACAAATGTAGGTATTTATGTTTCGTTTTGGGCTTTTTTTCTTCAAAACTATAACATCAATTTCATTCTTGGAACAACAAAGGAACAATAAATCCATAATCACAGAAACTGTCACCATCAAAAAAGTGTTTTCCTTGAATGCACTTCATTGGGTTTACCTGTTATCAGCCAATTTTGGTATTAAACTCACACAACCTAGCCAAACTATAACAAATACTTGAATGTTAAAAAGCAAGCAACTTTCCCTGAAACTTCAGTCTCATTAACTCAGTTAATAATTCTATAACTCCATGTATATGGAGTTATATGTATATGTATATGTGTATATGTATGTGTATATGTATATGTGTATCAACAGCTGTTGATGCAGTTCCCATTCCAGGAATATTTTATCATATACATATATGTATATATGTAGGACATACTGTTGGAGCATTTTACCAACAGTATAGTGAATATCAAGGCAACACCTTAAAGGAGATGACAGTGATTTTACTTAAAATTAAAACTGAAGTAAACCAGGTTTCCCTTACTCTCACTCTCCCTCACGGTTTCATACCCATAAACACCCAAAGTGTGTGTGGTATCCACACACTGTCCTGCTGCCAGGTGCCATGGCAGGGGTGTTCAGTCTTTCCAGCCACAGTCAGGCAGAATGATGCCAGCGTTCACATTTGGGATTCAGGTTCTATTGAAATGACAGCAAGGACGAAGGATGCCAGCTTTTTTGTGCTCACATGTGCTATGTACTTTAGGTTTGGTAACTGTGCACAGGTATGGGATATGTCTTTTCGTACTGTTTTGGAGCTGATGGTGATTGGTGTGTTTATCCTGTCTCAACTTCCTGACGCATCAGCAGCCCATACTGTTCTTTGCCTCCACATCTGGATGTCTTGTAAAGCTCTAGGTGTATGTGCTGGAGTCTTGACAGTGCTCTGTGGCCCTCTCTGACCTTGCAGCTTCAGTCTGACCTCTGATTGCTTCTGTGTTAGCTTGATCCAAAATGTGTTGGACTCGCAGGAGAACTCTCATATAATGAAAGACTGGATCAGACCCAAGCCTACTTATGAAAAACTACTCATCCCAACTGGGATTAATTAGACAACTGATCAATGTCATAGAGTAGAAACATTCCATAACCCTTTAAACAGGCTCTGAAGAGTTGTTATTATTAAGCCCCATTTAGGCTTAGACACTTGCATTTTGCGTAACCTTAGTTTAATTAAAAACAAACAAAAACACCTTTGGCTTCTTTCTCACCTGAGCTGCTGATGTACTATAGCTTAAAGAGATCTGTCCTTCTGTCGTTTTACTCCCATTACCATCATTACCAGCTTAGAATCCTTACCTTTTTTCCACTAGTTGACTATTCTGAGGATTATGCACCAGAGGGCAGAGAAAAGAATACTGGCTGACTTTCACAAGATAAAACGTCAAAAGTTGGAAGGAAATAGTTTTGTTCCTGTATTAAAGTTACCGTAAATTGACATGGAAGAAACAAAAGTAAATGAAGGTTCAGAGCTTACTCTTCGGAATTCCTTTTTGAAGAGGAAAAGAGAAAGGAGAAAAAGCAAAAATTTAGCTTGATGTTAAAAGTATGAAAGGGCCAAATATTTTATTGGTATAACTCTACCTTTCAGTAGAGCTCTCCGTATCCATTAATAGTAGCTGCATTTCACACACTAAAAGCTTTGTTTATTCTGCTTTAGTTTCATAGGACTAGATGTAGTACACAGCCTACACCAGACACAGTTTATAGTGATAAAGTTTGAAGAGATACAAAGGTTACAAAGCAGCAAAGGACTATAAACCCTCTTTGTATTAGAGGCTAGGAAGGAGAACAGAACTGCTACTGTGCCAGTGCCGCATGAAAAATGGATTATTGTCAGTGGGAATGAAACAAGATTATGATCTCCACTAATTCAAAATTCTTTTCCAGCTTTTTTCCTCTGTCTAATCTGCCAGTTTGAAGTTTTATATTACTTTCAGTCTTCTGGATTTTGTTTAGCAAGTTTTTAGAACTTTAGCAAATTTTTAGAACACAGCTTTGGATCATATGATCATTAAATATTTCTACTTTATTCTACTATGTTCATTAGAGACAGTTGAACATTTTTATTGAAACAATTCTGGTTTGAAAGTTATTTTTTGACAAAAAATATAACTATACAGTCAGATATAGATACATATATTATGATGATTGAATTTGACTCAAATTATAGGAAAGTATAACATTCCCTTGCTCTACTCTTTTAACATATACTTCTGAGATAGGGAAAATTACAAGGAGAAACTTCCTCATCATTTTTTATCTCATCTTTCTCCCTTTTTAGGTTTGTATTTCCCACTATTTATTATCTTTAATAAATTACAAATTTATCAATCTAAACCCTCTGTTTTTAGACTGAAACAAGGCTGACATTTAAATGATTGGTGAGCAGTTTTTCTGTTCCACCATTTGAGATATTAATTGAAAATTATAGTAGGTAACCTAACAAAACAATCTTTTTTCATCTTTTGGGGACAACTGATCTTAATGCACTGACCCTTTCTTTAGAAAGCAGAAGGAGTCTGACAGACAACTTTCAGATTAGGTGTGGTCAGCACAATTGGCAATTAAAAGATCTTATAGCTGGTGAGTTCAGGCAGCTCTCTCATGCAGGAAATGCATTTGCGTCCAGGGGAAATTCTTGTTTAATATGCATTTCAGATGTTGCTGCTTTTCAAAACTCTTACAGAGGCATGCAGCATTACTGTGTCTTTTAGCTCAGTCTCATTCTTCCTCTTCAATTTATTACAGTTTTATGGAAATTAGAAATGAGCTGTGAGAAGAAAGGGAGAAGAGATTTTTTTGGAATGCTTCAATATCCTGTCAGCAAGCTCTCCAGACAGAGTTAAGAAAGTTTAATAGGATGGGTATTCTTTTTTCCTTCCTTCCATCCTCTTGCTTACTATAAATAAAACATATGAAGACACACAGTTTCATAGAAAATCATTCTGCAATAAAAAGTACCCATTATAGAGTGTCAATGGATGTGATAACATGCATAATTTACCTAGGGGAAGTATGCAATTAGAAAATTAACCTTTTACATTTCTCTCCCTAATCAGATGCAACAAATGACAGGAGAATAACACATTAGCAGCTGTATTTACTGTATTTGCATGCTATTAACAGGAAATTGATTATGCCTCAAACGAGGAGAATTTAGTCTGTGTCTATGAAAAGCACAGTTTGAGATGGCATGGTGGCTTTTCATATTTTCTTTTCTTTTCCTTTAATTCTGGGAAAGGTACTTTACCAATTCCAGGTATCCTAAGGACATGTTAAAACACCTCAACTTTTCCTGTTTTCAGGAACAAATGTATTTGTCATGTCTTTCTACCATGGTGATTCCAGCATTGAAAAGATTTAATGAAAAAGGGTTGTTTAATGCCAATTGGAATGATTTTTTTTCACACAAGATTAATATTTTTCTATTAAGAAATGGATAGACACCAATTTCATTATGAAAGAACAGTGTACAAGTAATAATGTATTTTAATCACTATGAACTTTATCTGAAATTATTAATGTAACAAAATTAAAGTCTCTATATCTGACTACCAATATCGAGAATATTTCTGTTCTTGTATTGTCAGCCATACAAAACGTCATGTCTGTGGTGATCTCAGAGGAATTTAGGATGACAGCAGGAGATACAAAGGGCAATAGTGCAATCCTCTCTTTCAGCATGTTATACTTTGTGTTATCATCGATCAGAAATGACAAGGGCTATGAGAGAACCGTCTCCCTTTTCCCAAGTACTGAAACAATGTGATTTCTGTCATTCTGAAGATTAGTGCCCTTCAACAATAAATATACATATAAACTTCTGAGGAAATTTGATAGAGTTTCTCTAGTAAGTGGAAAAAAGTCAGTTTGACAAGCAGAAGTCAGGCTTTGGGAGAAAAAAGAACTGTTTTGGAAGATGTAAGGTACCAGTATTACCATAACTGAGATTGACCCATGCCCCTCACTATAGGGAAAAATGAATAATTAGGAAAAATGCTTTGACTGTCACTCTTCAGAATATCTGATGTTTCATCAGTGATTTTTTCTTTATCAGGAAAATTTAGAAGATGGTAAAAAGCCAAACTCAAGATCTGAGCCTCTCTGACAGGGTTATGTAAGCTTGAAAAAAACATTTGTCCTCTCTGAGCTTCAATTTCCTTGTCTATCAACTTAGGATAGCAATAGTCCCTTACCTCACAGGGGTGTTGATTGACTGAATGCAAAAATGTTTAGTTTGTGCAATTATCATGGGGATCTGCATCATAGGCATCTTGAAAAACTTAAATAAATTTCAGTTCTATAGGCAGTAGTTTTATTCAGATTTTTTTTTCTCCACTGTTATTCCTGGATAATACTCCGCAGAAATTCCTCTTTATACAGTTATCTGGGACACCTTATTCTGATTTTGTACTTCACTCATGTTTATTCAGTTTCATTCTAGGGAGAAAAAGCTGAATCTGACTAGCTGGGCTTGATCAAGAGAAAGACTGAAATGTACGTATTGAAACTAGTTTTAGATTGTGCTTTTGAAGGTGTTCCACTGTGACTGGAAAGACAGTTCAAGTGGCCCCTTTTCAGGGTTAAGTTTCCTTGAAGGGAGGAGTCCCAGCCCACAATTTTAGGGTTTTAGCAACTTGTTAATCAATGAGGCTTGACATATAGTAAATGAACTGGAGTGACAGACTGGACTGATTGCTAGAATTCCTAGAAAAGCACAGCAGTGAAGCACGACCACATTTCCTTCTCCTGTGACTCAGTTTTAAATATCAAGCAGCTACATTTCTGTTTTTCAAGGTTGCATATCCAGCCAGTGCATCTGTATGCTTTGTGATGGGAACAAGATAAAGACTCCTCAGACAGTTTCATGCGAAGGAAGTGAAACTCTGTCCACTTTCCACCACAATGGAGAGGATCTCTCCAGAGTGCAGCTGTACAGAAAGGCTGAGGTGGATCTAAAGCACAGCGTTTTCTGGTGCACAGATTTTATTACAATTCTGCAATAATGTTGGAACATATTCACCTAAGGACTGTGCAAATAGACTTTTAAGTACTCTACAAGTATGCATAAGAGCATACACCATCACAGAGTGTCTTAGGTATATGTTATGTGGCATCATATACATATGTGTGTGATGTTATGTACATATATGCATGCATATATGGGCTGTTATCTCCATGTACTCAATGCTTAAAACCAACAATCTCCCTGTGCAAAAATGAGATATAGTCTACTTGATGACAGCAGGTAAACATTGATCAGCCTGTTGGTTTCACCTACTTAACAGGCCACACCCCAAATATAGTATGACAGGCCTAAAATAAATCTATTTGGTTCAGTTGCAGAATGTTCCCTTGGGATATCAAAAATGAGCTGTCAGAACTGTATTCAATAATGCTCAAGATACTTCCCTGTAGAGGACAGAAATAGAAAAATAGTGCTTAAAAGGTGATCTTCTGGACTGTATTTTATAATCTTTGTGGGTTATGATGAATTTTCACATTTTTCATCCATAGGACTATAGATGAGTCACCTCATTGCTTTGGGTGAAGACAGAACTTATACAATTGGATTTAGTATGTGGTACTGATATGTATTTTTAGACTTAAGTGTTTCAAATGTAATTCTTAAAGCATTTGAGCAGATGCTGACCTGTTTTTTTGTTTTGCAGTTGCATAACAGAGAATATTACCTGCTCATATTGCTTTTCAAATGACAATGGATGCAATCTATTTCATCATATAACTTAAAGGTCAGTCCTGATAAACTGTTGTTTGCAAGGTTCTGAGGAAAATATAATAGGAACCTCTATCCTTCTGTACCTAAAAAAATAAGAGTGCCTCCAGAGATTTGGATTGCAAATTTGATTTTATATAATTAACCAAATCAAAGTAACAATATGCTTTATTGAGACATTACACTGAATGGTCGTCAGAGTTGATAACTTATTTAGTAGCTTGTTAACAAATGAGCTATTCTGAATGCCATTAGTACCCTTCAATTAATTGAAGTATGCAATAAGAGTACAGTTCATGTACAAGAACACTACTTTTAATCTTTTAATACTGCATGCATCAAGTTTCCCATCATTATATCAAACTGCTACGCCTTTTTGCTAGCAGTAAAATCAATAACCTTGATAATAATTGGTGAATATTAAACATTTCAGAAGTTCATATAAGGTCTTCAGCTCGTGATACCTTCATTTAGGTTATTTTGGCTTATTTTCTTCTCAGAGAAAGGTGATGATGAAAACAAAATATATCATAGGTTATTCATTTCAGTTCTATCAGACCAGAGAACAGAAATACCAATGTAAAAAAATGACCCAGGAGTACTACCTAGAGTTGAAAAGGCTCCTAAAACTTCTAACTACTTCAAAAGGTTAACATGGTCCAAGTTCTCAAGCCTGTCTTGGTCCCTCAGGATGGCATTTCTTCCTTCCAGCATGTTGACCACACCACACAGCTTGGTGTCAGCAAACTTGCTGGGGATGCAGTCAGTCCCACTATCCCTGTCAATGACAAAGATGCTACACAGTGCCAGTCCCAATGCTGATCCCTGAGGAATGTCACTTGTCACTCATCTCCACTTGGACACTGAGATATTGAACGTACTCTTTGAGTGCAGCCTTCCAGGCAACCTTATCTACTGAGTGGTCCAACTGTCAAATCCCTGTCTCTCCAGGTTAGAGGCAAGGATATGATGTGGGACAGTGTCAACCGCTCTGCACAAATCCAGGTAGATGATGTCAATCATTCTTCCCTCCCTCACTATTACTGTAACCTTGTCATAGAAGACCACCAAATTTGTCAGGCATGATTTGCCCTTAGTGAAGCCTTGCTGGCTGTCACCAATTGCCTTGTTTGCCATGTGCCTTAGCATAGTTTCCAGGGCGATCTGCTCCCTGATTTTGACAGGCATTGAGGTGAGCTGACTGGCCTATATCCTTCCCCAGGTCTTTCTTATTTCTCTTTTTAAAACGGGGGTTATATTTCCCCTTCTCCAGTCAGTGAGAACTTCACTGGACTCCATGACTTCTCAAACAGGATGGATAGTGCAGCCACTTCTAACAGTTGTGTCAGGTGCCCACCACCATTCTGCCTCGTGGGTCAGGTAGGAGGAGTGCCCACTTGCTGGGCTGTGTGTGCTTCAAGCCCCTGCAGTCAGGCAAAGCAACGCCCCACCTTCAGAGAGGCATCCTCCCCATCCTCCTTCCATGAAAGCTGCCACATCAGGTTTCCCAGGGCCACCTCTTATGGGAGTGGGTATGGCTGCTGTCCTTTCAGGCCCTGGCTGTGCCTGTTCCCCATTTCAGGGAACCTCCCTGTAGGCCACGATCCCCTGCTCTGCTCTGGGGGACACTTACTTTCCTTGGCTCATTCTTTGAAATTTCTGCAAAGGGAACAAAGTTTAACACTGTTATGAGTCAAATGACAAACATTGATGTGGACTAGTCTTCTACACCCTAAGAAGATAAATTGAAGGTCATGATTTTACTTACACTAATATCTAAAACTACTAATAATGGTGTGTCAGTCTCTGTTACTGGACCACCAGATAAAGCTGATTTGACCTGAAATCTGGAATAATGAAGTAATTCTGTCAAATGAGCCAGTGTGCGTGGTTTACTTTATTCTTGATAGAAGGTGGCAGTTGATACTTGAAAAGTTGCACTAATGTAAGCATAGGCTGATATGAATCCTGTTAAAACAACCAGTCAAGAGGTTGGGGTTTGGTTTGATTTGTTTGTTTGCATTTGACCTTCTTCTATAGTATTTTTATTTGTTTGGTTGGTTTTGTTTTGTTTTGTTTTATAACAGCACTTGAAATTGAAGTTCAGCAGCCCTTTGCAACATCTCTGTGAGTTCTGTCAGTCTCCAGTATTTCCTGTATACATCCTGAAGTGTGTGTTCTGCCGGAGACCCTTGTAAGCCTTCCTGAAATTGCCTCATGCCAGCACTGGATGTGCACTCCAGTATTGTCCATGAGGATATTATCTCAATTATAAGAGCTCACAGGAGAAATATTTAAACCTTGTAATACTGACAAAAAAGAATTAATTGTTGATTAATGGTTACTTCTATGGATTTATATTATATCCCAGAACTTTCACAAGAAAGACGAAGCGTGAACTTTAAAAGCTGTATATAAAAAGGTGATTTGTAGGTGACTGAAAGCTAAGATTAAGTGTAACTTGGTGGCAAATAATAAATCAGTAAGGCAGTTTTGATCTATTCAGTATTATCATAACCCTGAGCCAAAAGGGGACTATCATCAAGAAAATATGACAGTATTCTTATAATATAGGACAGTATTATTATCATATTTGCATTTTTTTCTATTTACATAACTTATTTCTCTACGATATGGCTTAAGAATACTGAATCCAAACTCTTGTGCAAAATTCTACTTTTATGCCACGCTATTAGTAGTAGTTTTGTGGTTTGGGTTTTTTTAATTCTGAAAATCAGTTTTGAAGGAATGCAGGGGGAGGTTGGTCTGCTCAGGAAATGTAAACTATTTTTGTTGGAAATCTGGTATTCTAAGAAGTAATACTCCAGTGCCTCATAAACCAGAATGCTTCGGGGCACTTTGTGTTGGATCTGTCTCAGTAAACATCAGACGACTAAAAGTTGTCAGCTAAACTAGTCATCTAGTCTTCCTTTTTAGTCAATGGAGAGAGTAAACACCTTTAGGGAGTGATTCATCTCATTGAAGATGAGCATCTGAGACAGCTTAGACAAATTGTCTGCCTACAATGTCTAGTTCTCTCAATAACGAGAGCTTATACAACTAGCTTAGACTGAGACAATCTTCAAGACATCGGAAATTAGACAAGACAAATCTCATGCTTCATGCCTGTTTGGAATCAAAGAAGAGAGAAGAGGAAAATAACGACAGTTAAACATTAAATTGTTCCAGGAATAAGTTAACCAAATGCCTAACAAATATTTTCAAACTATTATTTTCAGCTGTTTATTTTTAAGTACTTGACTAGTGAAAGGAAATGGTGTCCAGAAATACACTATTCAGCTGTTCTTAACCAACATTTGTTGAAAGATCTTGTGATGTTTACATTTCAAAGTGTATATTCAATTTCATTTCCAGGAGTTAAAATGATGTTTTTACATTTTTAAAGGGGGAAAGTATAGATTATAGTGTGCATTTTGAAAAGCAGAATGGTTAGAGGAAAGGAATAAGGGCATTCTAGCAGGGTTTTTAAAACATAAATCATCAAATCATAAAACCAAAGGGAAAATATAAAAAAATTCTATCTCCTTATTAAACCATATGCTTATAGTATAGCAAAAGATAATCACAATGACGTAAGATTTGCAGGCACAATAAACATAGAATAAATCTTAGAAGATACATTAAAAAACTGAAATTTCATCACACTGCAAATTACTTTGGCAGGAGACCTGAATTAACTAAGAAAAGAGGTTTGGACTTGTTAAAGCTTATGCAGTTGAACAGTGGAGATTGATTTGTAAAGCATCATCAGTGGTAAATTCAGGTGGCATTTCCTGTCTTTATTTAAGGGTTCTCACAGTAGTCTTTCACTATACAGATGATAGAGTGAAAGTGATAAGCTATTTTGCTCAGTTTAAATTCTTTGAATTCATACTTTTTGATACCCATTCATCCAGTATATAGCTGATACGATCTGTTCTGCAATGATGTCTAAATATTACTTGAACACAGAAGACATAGCTGAGTTATTTCATGTGGCCTTGGTTTTCAAATTGAATCTCTATAGGTTGCTAATTCAAAAATTGAATAGTACCTAGAGGTCAGTAAGAAAACGCCTGCGAATTTTAAATGACATTTGGAAAAATCTGCAAAGAAACTGAATGCCATATCAACAATAGGCAAATTGTTTGCTCGGAATGCAGAACAAAACTACAGCTTAAGTTACAGCAGTATTCAGGATTTAATAAACACTTCCTACCTGTGCCCCAGGATGCTCATGTAAATACTATCATTCAGAGGTACCCAAGAATCTATACCCTTCAACTCCCATCCCATAACCTCTCCTATATTATTCACTTCTGAATCTTGGTAAGTGCTTCACATAATATTTAGAGAATTACTGCTCTAGGATATGTGGAAAATCGTAGCAAGTCTGCAAGAACTGTGTGCCCTCTGGGATGCTCACATTCATCAGCGATGCAAGGTTGAATGTAGAGGGAAAGAATATAAACACACTCCATCATCTCTTACCACCACTATCGAATGGAAGGAGGTTGAGTCTGTTCTGCAATGTTCTCACTTGTAAAATATGACTATTGAGTACACCAGAAGGTGACAACTCTGCAATTTAGCTTTCATACTATTTTAAAAAGTGGAAGTGATACGGACAGAATACACTTTCATTCTTTCTTCTTTTTTTTCTGTTTGTGTGTTTGGCAAAGAATTTTTTTTTAATCCAATATGCTGATTAAACCTTAGGGTGAATTAACTGAAAAAAACCCATGTTTATTTACATTCTTCTGTAGAGTCAAACTAAGCAGTTGCTTTCATTTATTGTATCAATTTCATAACTAATGGTGGGGGAGGCTTCATTTTAGATATGCTTAAAATTTTCTCTTTAAGACAGCTTTATTCTGCCAAAGAATGTAAGGAACAGCTATTCACAATCCCTTCAGCCTAGTATCTTCTTTCTGAAAATAGACAGTTGTGAACGCTTAGGAAAAAAATGTATCAGAACTGAGAAATTTGTACTGTGAGACTTCCAACAACTTGGAATTTAATATCTTATGTCAAACTCTGTCTTCAACTTTGTGTTTAATAGCTCTTGATAGACATTTCTTTCATTTGTTGACTTTTTAAGTGCAAAACAATAATCATAAAACAATTCATTTATAATTTTTTAATTTTATTTTTGATGGTGGAAATTTTAATTTGCTTAATAACTTAGACATTACTGAGGTGTCCAGTATCTACATTCAATGAATATTAATAGTGTAGAGTATTTTTTGTCAGTCCAGTAATGCCCACAACCAGTTAGGTTTTACAGATCACTTCAGTAAAATTAACAGGAACACCGATTTTCTGTCCTTGAACCATAAACAGTTATTACCTCATCAGAATAAACTCTAAAATAGAGCAGAAAGAGGTCTTGGAGCTTAGGAAATATAATCTGGAACATAATTTGGATTCAGATATGACAGAGGACACTTAGGTTTTGTTTTGTCTCCAACTCTGTAAAATGCAGCTATACAATGTGTCTCACTAAGGGCACTCCTTGAAAATAAGAAATGCTTTTAAAGCCTAACATTGCAAATCACTGTGTATATATAAGGGAATAAGGAGCCTGCGACTACACACGTGCAAAAAATCTCAAAAGTGCTAGAGAAATGTCTGGAGGACTGTGTCCTCTGCCCGTGAACTCTGTGGTGCCTGGCCCCGGGGCCTTCCCCTGCTGTGGAAAGCTGGCCTCTGGCAGCAGTCTTTCTGTGCCTTGCCAGCAGACTGCGCGACTGCAGTGAACAGCTGCATGGAATGAGGTGATAAATTAAAGAATTATGGTCCAATGATTAGGTCATTAGGTCTTCCTGACAAATGGTTAGCATATTAATTGGTGGTTAAAATTAATATCTCTACTTTGGCTTCTGATAAAAAATCTAAAGAAAACCATCTGATTATCGTTAGAGAAGACCATCTTTTGGTTTAGGAACACACACATACAGTTTTGGAAGGTAATGTACAAAGCATATAAAATCCTTAAGTTCTTGTGGTAACCTTTAACAGGCTGTAGTATTGTCTTTCGGTGAATCAGTGGAAACCTGACTGGTTGAAATTTGTGAGGGTCATCTGAAAAAGGTTTTAGAATGAAACTTTATGTAGACTGGCTTCTATCTCTAGCATTCTCATTCCAACATATATAGCTCTGTTGAACAAAAAGCAAATTAAGATTTCAATTCTGCTGTGTCGGTACAGACGAGGTCTGTGTGCAAGAAGACATCTACATATAGTTAAATGCAGAATGGGATGCTTTCCACAGAAGCTAAAGAAAACCAAAATGGCGAAAAGGTAATCACTGTAAATGATTCTATTCCTTGAAAAATCAGAATCAGTGTAAATAATAATATATATAACAGCGTAAGATATAGTATGGAACTCAATCACACCAAACNTCATCTAGTTCAACTGCCTGACTACCTCATGGCTGCCCAAAAGTTAATCATATTGCTAACAGCATTGTTCAAGTGCCTTTTAAACCCTATCAGGCAACTCCTTTTCATTTATAGATAGCATTTATGAAAGTATGGTAGCTGACAAGTTATCCCCTATTTGCCATTTTCTTAATTATATAGTATTAACTTTTTCTAGGAATGAATGTCTTCCTTAAATGACTTCTCTTCTGTGAGATACTCCAAACTGCCAATGAAAACTACAATCTCTTCCATCTTCTGTCATAAGAGAGTAATTTTAAAAAAAGTGGACATCCCAGTCTTCCAGATCTGCTGGATGGAAGAGCATTCAGGACCATTTCCTGTTCTAGCCCAATGTGCTCTAAGCTGGACACACTGGAATAGCCACAGCCAGTTCACGTCCTTGAAAATGACAGAATATTTACTAAGCACCTCTTAACACTTCTTTTTGTTGTTGTTTTAATTGCTATGATTATTTCAAACTAGTAACTTATACTTGTGGTGATTAACATTTTTCATATTAAAATTTACATTAAGAAGAAATTAGAAAACAACCTTTTATCATACTATCCATTTAAATCTCTCAGTTGAAGGAAATTCAGATAGAAAAATAATTTTCAAAGTAGGAAACTGGGACTTTCAAACATGATTATCATGAGAAGCCTACCTTCTGTTATCAGCAAGCACACTGCCAGCTTTGTGTCTATTTAAAGGACAAATTTTGACCTTGACACCTCTATTCATGTGCATGAGAATTCTGGGGGTCTTCATAGCAGAGGCAGTGTGACAGGTTGTGTTGGTTTTGATTGGGGTAGAGTTAATTTTCTTCACAGTGACTGGTATGGGGCTGTGTTTTGGATTTGTGTTGAACACAGGGTTGATAATACAGAGATGTTTTTGTCCTTGCTGAGCAGGGCTCACACAGAGCCAAGGCCTTTTCTGCTTCTTGTACAGCCACAGAGCTGAGGGGGCTGGGGGTGCACGGCAGGTTGGGAGGAGACGCAGCTGGGACAGGTGACCCCAACTGACCAAAGGGATATTCCAGACCACGTGACATCATGCTCAGTATGTAAAGAGGGGGGAAGAAGGAGAAAGGGGGAGATGTTTGGAGTGATGTCATTTGTCTTCCCAAGTAATCGTTCTTTGTGAATGCAAATTTAATTTTTTTTGTTTTTATATATACTGATTGCATCTTCTATACTTTACTACTGCTGATGATCAACCTGACTGTATATGTAGGCCTTACAGATGTTATTGGAGAAGACAAGTCAAATTATTACAATAATTTTAGAATCACTAGAATTATGTAAAAAATTATCAGCATTGTTCAGGAAAAAAAAAACACACACAAGAAAGAAAATTAACAATTCAAAATAACGTAGATGAAAAAACTCTTATTAAAAGAGCTCACAAAGTTTAGTTCAGATTTTTGAACTCTGGATAAGTTAAGAGTAATTAACGTCAGACAGTTTCTGAATTCCATAGAGATTCCAAGACTCTAGTTAGGGCTTCTTATGAGATATAATCTCCGTCTTACCAAGATCTATAATTTTTTTATTGTGAAATGAGGATTTCTTTAATTATATTCTATCTGTTAGTGAATTCTATTTTAGTTTCATTAAGAAAAATTTCTAAAGAAAACTTTCTGGCTTTCCCCAGGAAGCTTGTGGGTATAGGACGATTTTTTTTCCTTAACCATTGTGAATTGCCCTTTTTTTCAGGAGAAAACCCATATCAAATACTGCACTAATATATCAGGGGGAAAATGGGGTAAAGCTATTTGACACTTTATCTGCTGTGGAGATGTTATCTGTAAAATTCCTGGCATACAAAAATTCCATTCACTGTTCCATCATACATTTATTAATGTCTCTATCCCATTTTCACATAGTCTTTTTACAAAAAAATGTCTTTTGCTCTTACGTGTCCTGCTTTAAATAAATAAGCCCCCACTTTTCTTTATGCTTTTCATTATGAAGGAAAGAAGTCAGAGTTATGTCAGCACTTACCTGGCTTGCTAAGGATCAGGGGTGCCTCAGACAAGCACAGAGCCAAGTGAGTTAGTGACTCTGTCCTGATTGGCACATCTTCGTGACTCAAAGAGTTGTTTTGTTGTTTTCAACACATAACCCTTGAACAAAGATAAACTTGGAGAAATTTTGCAGCAGTAACAAGTGTGTATGAATGAAAAAGCTGAAAATATTAATTAATTCCTACTTTTACAAAACCAAAGAGGCACCAGTTTCAGGCCTTCATGAATTGTGATGGTGCTACATACCCATAGTCATATTTTACCTAGTGCTTTTTTGTCAGTTTTATTCTGTCTTTCAGAGCCTTGTTTAGCCAGAAAAAAAATCAAATATGCTGGTTAAGTGGATGTGCCTTCAGTGGAGGTTGAACATTTAATTCAGATTGAAAGAAATAGCCTTCATTTGGGATTTGAATGTTTTCCTGTGTTCATAACCCCTAAGGTCTGACATGCAAGAGAAACATAAACTGTAGATACACATAATGATAAATAGTATTTTACAGGTTATCAGTTGAGAGTTTATTCTTCAAGCTCTTTTGCTTAATTCAAATCTTTTCTTAATCTCTGAATTTAAGTGAAATATTTGTTATTTTGTCTATTATCATTGTGAATATTTAAAGTAGTAAATTACCTGTTTTCAAACAGATAGTGGGAGGTTTCTGTCTCTTTAAGGAATGAATTCCATAATTAAATGTAAAATAGTCAAAATGTTTTTCTCATAATGTTTAAAGAAACCTACCCTTCCTCCCTCCCTTCCTTCCTTCCTTCCTTCCCTCCTTCCATCCTTCCTTCCCTTGTGTCTGTCTTCCTTTTAGCAAATAGTGGCTTGGCAAACAAGTTATCTAATTGACATATGCATTAACTGAGGTTGACTGGGTCAACACTGATGTCAATTATATGTAATTTTTTAAACTATATCTTCGTAACACCTAGTGTTATTTTAATGCTCTATCGAAGGAGGGGTGTTTTTAAATAAAGGCATGCAAACGAGATGGCATTATTAAGCAAAATGCTATGCTACAAATTTTAGGGCTGATTAGTCATTTCATAGCCCCTAGTAATAGATAACACCAATTTTTTATTTATTTGAAACAGATGAGGTTGTTTTCCTCCTTCTGTAGAACATCTTTCTTAGAACCATTTTTATTGAGCAAAGGTAACTTGGCAATTCTTTTCCTCTTGTTTACTCCAGGGATGAAAATTGTGATTCTGAGAAGGTTGTTCTGAATTACCTTTATATTCCTATAGCTTTTTCACTCTTTTTTCAAAGTTCTCTAATAAAAAAATGCAAACATTTAATTTAGTTAGAAATTCTGGTGCCTCATAAGTGTGGTCCAACATTTGACTGTAGATTAGAGGAATAAAATAAGCATTTACCTAAATATTTTCTTCATCTTTTCTTTCTATTGTTTATTTTCATCATTTTTTTTCACTTTTACAACATTATACAATGTGAATACAAAAGTTATGTAGAACAAAAGCTGAATAACAACCTTTTATGTGTCCTTTGCACCTTTATAAATGCTGACAGTAGGTGAATGCAACAGCAGCAGTTTAAACATTTGATTCTGTGAATTAGATTTTTGTCTCAAAGTAAACTTAAACAAACATATCCAAGGGAGCTCTGAGATCTATTGTATTTCCACCATTTTACATTCAAAAAACGTACAATGTACAAAAAAGTACAAAATTGATACTTTTGTCTTCTGTTCCAGTAGAGGAAGGGGAAAAAACTGAGCTAGCAGTCCTTTCACCATCAAAACATGAGCCACTTCTTCAAAAAAGCACTTTAAAGAATAGATAAGTGTTTTCAAAAAAGCACTTTAAAGAATAGGTAAGTGTTTTGGTGTCTTGATAAGGTCAAAAGATAGCCTCTGCCTAGCCATACAGGATATATTACCTCCATTATGTCTGGTTAGGGAGTCCTCACTCTATCTGCACAGTTTCTCTGTGTTTAATTTTCATTATTTGCCGTAACATGTTATATGATCTGCAGAAAAGTCGCATTTTATGAAAAAACCTTGGGGTTTTTGTTTTGTTTTGCTTCGGTTTGGTTTTTTTGTGGTTTGTTTGTGGGTTTTTTTGTGGTTTTTTGTTTTGTTTTATTTGAGGTTTTTGGGGGGGTTTTGGGGGGTGGGTTTGATTATTTTTTTTTTTACTTCCACATTTTGCAAGAATTTATTCTTAGGAAGAGCTTTCTTCCTATCAGATTTTTATTTTTAAGGGAGTGAAAATATGGTTGATAAAAATCTATCCACCCATGTCAATATTTCCACAACCTCTTGCTTACTTTGTAAAAGGGTTTGATATTAGCTTAAGCCAACACGTTCACAGACTCTTATATGAAGACTCTTAGACTGAATAATTTACATGAATCACATATTTAAACATAGAAAACATAGAAAATGCAGAGAAAACAGTTGTGAACTCCAGAATTCACAAGACTGAAATTTGCAAGCTCAGATAAATTTTAAGGTAAATTTTTCTCATGAGAAGATCAAGGGAGTGGTGACAGTTTAACTTCAAAGTCTTGAAGTACTGGTTGAAAATACAAGCACTAAACACAGAGATCTCATCTATCTAGATAAATTTTTTCAGTATATAAATAGCATAAAAATGATAAATTGCTGAGGCTTTGTAATAAAACAAACCCCAAACCAGAGGAAAGCACATCAGAACCTTCAGCAAGCAAGAGAAAAATATATTAAAACAAGGCGCTGAAACCAATCATTGACACATATTGTTAACTGTAAACTCATTGAAATGCCCTTCACTAAAATACTAAATTGAAGACCAGGAAAGTTTGCTTTACCGTCTTTCTATTTTAAAAGATCAACGGAGATACATACAGAAAGGGAAAGCTGTCGAATTAGGGTGTGGCAACCCATTAGCTCTGCCTCTCCTGCTAGCCTAGGTCTTTAATACAACTGCTTCCAGGTGGAAAGAGGAAAATACTAGTTTTGAACGTTCCATATTACAGAACATATTGATTGATATTGATTTCTTGAATCCATTTTTTCCCTGTTGAACTTTTTGTTTTGGAATGTCAAATGAAAATTTTAATGCCTACAAAAAGATCACTGTTCACAGGGCCAGTCTCCAAATACGTCATCTGATTTCTACTGATCCTCTAGTTTAAATCACACAGATCACGATCTTAAGGGAATGTATAGTGTTTCATAAAAAACGTGGTATGAAATAAAATGTATTGGCTGCATTGTTTCCTTCCCCATAGCAGCCCTCACAGTGCTGTGGTTTGTATTGCTAGCTTGAAGGGCGCTGATAACAAACCAGCGTTTGGGCTACTGCTGAGCAGTGCCCACACAGCATCTCTTTGCTGTCTCTCCAACTTCTGCTTCCCCATCCCACCTTGATTACAAAGGCCAGGAGACTGGGGGTGGGCAAGAGGCTGGGAGAGGACATACATAGCCAGAACAGCCGATCCAAATTGACCAAAGTAATATTCCATGCCATATAACGTTCTCCACAATAAAAGCTGAGAGCAAGGATGAGGAGAGGGGGCATTTGTTACTAAGACATTTGTCTTGCAGAGCAACAGTTACATGTACTGACGCTCTACCTCCCATGAAGTCGCTGGACATTGCCTGCTGATGGGAAGTTGAGAATAAATCTTTTCCCCTTTTCTTTTGTGTGCAGCCTGGCCTTTTCTTTATTAATTTGCCTTAATCTTGACCTGTGAGTTCATTTTCATCTCATTTTCTTCTCCCCTGCCCTACTGAGGGAGAAGTAATAGAGTGGATTGGTGGGCATGTGACAGCCACTGAAGGTCAACCCACCACAAAAACACATTACATGTTTTGTAGGAAAAGAGCTCCTTATTAAAACTTCATCCAGTTTAACAGTTTTTGAAACTATAAGGAAAATTAATCTCTAATGTAAATCATTAAATTTGAGTTTTACTAGCAGTGGATTTAGTTCATTGAATATAATACTTGTCTGAAGGAGATAGTGAACTTTCTTCACTGAAGTTTACAGAGTTTATGTTTCCTGTTTATCACTGACAAATGCATAGCTATAACCAAGTGAAGAAAATCTAATATTCACAATTTGGAAGAAGTAGTTCTAGAAAGTCCAAGACAATAGTTTGGAAAAAACTAGTGTTCTTCCCTCTCTCTCCACTCCCACTTTTGGATCTTTTTCATTAAATAGCTTGCCTGCATCTAATACACAAAATGCAAAGTAATATTGTTTAATATCCTGTGTACCATATTGATTTCCTGTGCAAAACTAACTTAAATTCTGTGATGTTTTTCTATTCCCTCAGGTGGTACTGATCATCTTATAAGTTGTATACATCTGATATTTCTGTCAGATACTTTAATTGTATTTATATGTTTATTAGTTGCTGTTGTATGTCTGGTTTCTAAAAATAATAAAAATTTAGCAATAAATACATCAGAGGAAATGTGCGTAGTAATTAAATTCAACTTATTTTCCATGATATTTAAACTAAGACTTGGTAATTTTTTAATGACCTTTTTGACATTCATTATTTCAAGCTGTTGCAGAACTGTGATTATAATAATCAAAGCGTAACATAAGCAGGTGAACTGTGGGTTACACTCCTGTTTCTCCATTTCAGAAATAAATGGTTTTGTCTTTACTAGCAGAAATGTATTGAATATGTGTATATATGTATCTGAACACACAAGTGTGTGCAAAATACATTTGCACCAACACACATATAATATCTATTTCAATGGGAATGTGTAATTCTGAGGAACAACACCAAACTGAATGTGACACTTTTCAGTTTTATCACAAGAAAACTAGAAAGGTTTGGTGACCTCTATCTCTATCAAGGTTCTATCTGGAGGAGGTGTTTCATACGTGTTAATTAGCTGAATATTAAAGGTGATTTTTGTTTTTTAAAGATCCTTAAACAAGCTCATTGCCACATATTATGAAGCATCAGTAAGCTAAAGAAGTTTCTTCTTCACCTAAGATAGTTATTTGAAATTAAAAATGCTTTCTGAGAAATAATAGGGGCATAGCAAGTTTAGGGTTAGACTCTCACTTCTGTAGCTCTAGGCTGATTCTATAAATGTAAAATTTTAATGCATTTTCTTTTTAAGATTTTTTTAGAAACAAACAAAAATCCCCTCTGCAACAAACGAGCAAATGAATAAGTAAAATCAGAATTCAAAACAGGTGCAAAACAGGTAGCTTTAGACAAAGATATTTTTATTTCCAGAAAACTTTTGTCAAGAATATTTCAAAAGTAGCTTTGCTGAGCTTTGAAAGAGGTATTCAAGTCTTTGATAAACTTGTGTTCACTGAGCTTTGATAACAATAATGGTGGTATTTTTGTGGTGTACATAATTAAGTGTATTTCAGAATACTTTCCTTCATTCACAGAGATATTACTTTTTAACACTTCTTTTGACACAGACAGCTATAACGATTTTTGAGGTTGTTTGTTTGTTTGTTTTTGCCAGAAGACTACATGAATCCAGTTGAAAACTAATTAAGCACAAAACACTGAAAAAATTTCATATGATGATGGGTCTGCCATTAAAGACTTTGGAAATCTTTAAAATTTGACCTTAAATGGAAGTTTAGCTCATTACTGGTCTTCAGAGCTGGATATTTTTCGAAAACCAAGGCTGAACAGGGCTTTCTTCACTCTCAAAATAAATAATCCGTGGTATTTTCATAGACAGCAAGAAGTGCACAGATTAGATCTTTAAAGCACCAAGTGGTGTCAGCTATTAAAGGTTACTTCAAACAGTAGCCAATTCAAGTACTCATATCAGCTCAAGGTGTGGCACACCACATCTAGCTATTCTAATCAAAATCAGAAAATCCATAAGAATACTACACAGCAGCAAAGCAAACCCATAGTTTGTGTTGTCAAGTGAATTGTCAACTGAGACTGTTCTGAGTGCTTGTTATCCCTACTGGTTCAAAAGTGTGCAATATACATTCAAAATCAGTATTAAGTTTACTCTTACAATGACCTTGAAGCAGTGTCCCTCTCATTTCGGTAGTTCTCGGTTACATTGCAAAAACAGAAATAAGAAAAAAGAAAACACCACAGTCAGCCTCTCAGAAGTAGCCTCTGGTAACAGCAAATCCCATTCTACTTATTTTTGCCACTGGATTCAGACAGCTCCCCCTTATCACTGAATGGGGAAAAAATTTGCCCTTTTATTACCATTAGATAAGTAAAGGATAGCAATTACCCAACTGCAGTATAGCATTTAGGCGCGGTGATGCATTAATTATTATATTAATCAGTGTGAACACCAAATATTTCTGTTTCAGAGCCTCATACAGCTTCTGTAGGGAAAATAAATAAATAGTTAAATAAACCTAAGCCTCCTAATGATATTCAAAACCTAGGACCAGAGGTCCTGCAATCAAGAACAGAGACACAGATATTTCATAGCTAGTCCCTAAGGACTTTGTCTGCCAAAGGGAATTGTACACATCTAGCATCACTATAGCCATTCATTTGCCATCGTTTCTGGCCTCAGCCTTGGGGGTTGTTGCAGCCAGGAACATCCATACAGAAATGCCCCTCTGGAGCAGAGTGCTGAGGCCAGAGGCAGGCAGATACCCTTGGGTTTGGTTCAGCCCCCAGACTGTCCCAGGGTCAGTTGGGAAGGGAGGGGAACCTCGATGCATCCCTCTCCTACTGTTTTGGTGCCAGGGCCAGCAAGAGATGCCCAGTGCCTGGAGAGGGATTGCAGATCAGGAGGAGATCATCTGAAGAGTACAGCAAAAAGAATTCCAGTCACTCTAGCCAGTAAGTCAGCTTCACTGGGATCCAACTTAAATGCCTCTATGCAAATGTACACTGCAATGAGAATTGGAGGAGTTGTGAGATGTGTGTGCCTACAGGGCTGTGATCTTATTGACATCACAGAGACGTGGTGGAATGGCTTCTACGTCTGGACAACACAGAATTAAATCAGGCCAAGGATGTCAAGGGCAACACAAAAAACTTCCATTGGTACATGGGTGATAAAAGAAAGGGTAGGGAAAATGTGGGCCCTCTACAGAAGGAAACAGGACACCTGGTTACCCAGGACATGAAGAAAGCTTTCAAAGAATCAATTAGGTTGGAAAAGACCTCCAAGATCTCCAAGTCCAACCTGTGACCAAGCATCCCCTTGTCAACCAGACCATGGCATTGAGTGTCCAGTCTTTTCTTAAACACCTCTAAAGATGGTGATTCCAGTGATTCCACCACCTCTTTGCACAGTCCATTGCACTAGCTAATCACACTTTCTGTAAAGAAATTCCTCCTAATGTCCAACCTAAATCTCTCCTGGTGCAGCTTGAGACTATATCCTCTCATCCTGTTGCTGGTTGCTTGGGAGAAGAGGCTGACTTCCACTTGGCTACAACCTCCCATCAGGCAGTTGAAGAGAGTTTTCAGGTCACACCTGAGCCTTCTCTGGTCCGGGCTTTGAGCAACCTGGTCTAGGGGAAGGTGTACCTGTCTATGGCAATGGGGCTGGAATCAGATGATCCTTAATGTTTCCTCCAACAAAGCCATTCTATAGTTTTGTGATTCAGTGTAAAGTGCAAGAGACACAGCCAGGCACAAAAAATCCACCATGACGCTCGGGGGTGAACTAAATGTTGCTCTGGAGGAGAGGGACTGGGCAGCAGCCCCCAAGAAGTCTCCTCACAGCTTTCCCTCTACCAGCTCATCACAGAGGCCTGCTGTTTACTGAGCTATGATGGCTTAGAGCTGGGGCAGTACATGCAGCTCTGTCCCTAGAAGGGGCAGGGAGAGATGCTGCAGGGACTGATGGTGTCCCTGGGGCCCTGATGAATGCGTTTAGCCACCTGGAAAACCCACCTTAGTCTGCACCAAGCTCTGCAGCATAAGCTTTCTGGGAGCAGTGTGATGGCAATGTCTTTCTGTTTCTTTCCTTTTCATTAAAGCTTGAAGGGGAGAAAAATCCAGAAGGGATTGTTACGGACTTATTTAAAATTAATAAAGATGACTTCCATATATTGAAAACGGGTCATATATCTCTGATGTTACGAACAATAGGCAGAAACAGCTACAGCAAGTGGAATAAATTTGATAACACTTTAAGTAGATTAGCCGGAGAAGAACATATTGTGTGCTTGCAAGAATGAGAATAAGAAGGCAGAGAGAGAGAAGGGAGAGTCTCAAAAGCAGTTTTATGCTCAGAGCACCAGAGGCTGAACAGTAGCACTTGGAAAAATTCACGTTTGTCCTTTTTAACACATTTATCTAAAGTTTTTGATGATATCATGCATCATGAAATTAAGATGGATTTTTTAATATCCAGTTAATATCTGATGTTATAAGAGAGGAAAGAGAAATGGGAAACATTATGAAAGAAAAATGCCTTGTCCCAGTGTCCCTGGTCAAGGAGGCAGCAGCATCCTGTCACTGATGACTAACGTCTAATGCATGAAAACTATTGTAAAGGCATAGTAGGTGCTCTCTTTGTCTATATGCTAACTGCAGTGCCAGGAGATGGAAAAATTCTTATTTATCTTTTTTTTTTGATCACTGGAATAAAACAGTCTCTACGGGAAATGATAATTCTGTACTTTTCTGCATATTTCTGACATACGGATAAATAATTAAGAAAGTGTTTCCTTTTATCAATGTCAAAAAGTTAGGAACGTCACAGGACTGCAGCTTTGAAAGATTTTTACATGAGAGTTTGTAAAAGTGCCAGATTGAAAAGTTTCTCTCCACAGGGAAGAAGTAGAAAATGACAAGTCAGTTTCTACCATGTCTCTCCAAACTTCTTTAAGTCTACCTTGAAAATAAACTCAGCAAGGCAAAGGACAGCTCATCTGTCATTAATCATCCAGGTTTTTCACCTCTTTACAGCCTGCCAGCCCAGTTGCTAGTTATTTAATATTGTATTTGCCATTACTAGCTGAATTTAGAATACCAACTAATTTTATCCTGCACCTGGGAAGCAACATTTGGTACTTCTAGAATTTATTCATTATATGAATCATCAACCCTGTGCTCTTCCATTCCATAATCTGAAATAAAGGCCATTTAAAGTGCAGGTATATGTCGACTTGTATAACCAAGTTACCATGCAGGTTTTCCCGCTCTGTAAATACCATCACTGGTAGTCAAAGTAGCTTTCTGTTTCTGCTGGTTGCTTTCTGACCTCTGCACCTTAACTTTGCGTGCTGAAAATGTCATCTTAGCAAAGCTCCCAAAATTGTTAATACTGATACAGCTGTCTTGCCAACAGCAACAGTATTGTTACATTGAAAAGTCACTGCAGGTGAGATTGGAGTAGTCTCTTCCAAAAAATTTGTTTTTGAAAGCTGTGTTTGCTATATGCAGTTAAACCTCTTCAGTATGCCTAAAATTAAATAGAAATCCATTCAGACTCACTGTCCAGTTTTATCCTTTCCCCCAGTGTTGGCAAAGCCTTTCCACCTGCCAGACAGATGCTGTGAGCGTTTAACTCTGCAGTGGGCAATGTGAATACGACATACTCTGTCCAGTTTAGCCGAGCCACTGATGATACTATTGAAACATTTTGCTTATCTTACGGAGGCCAGAACACTGGACATTCCCCTTCATGTTTGAGAAGGGGAAAGGAAGGATAATTCTCATACTGGGCAAAGCAACAGACCCCTTCTTGCTTACCTGCTCTCAAAAATTTTAGCAGTTGCCTATATCAGTTGAAATTTATCAAGGAAATTTTTGTTTCTACCTTCTTTGTATAAGACCAATTTGAATACTTGCAACTGTTCACATTAGAAAAGACAACACATAACCCTCCCAAACACTTTATTTAACCACTTTAGTACATTAAAATTAAATACACAGCTGCTTTCTGGTCTTTCTGCCTAGCACTAACTACTTTCCCAGCTACTTCAGCAAGATAGGTCATCCCTTTTAGCTAACATAGCACTTCAAATTAATGAAATTAAATAAAATGAAGAAGATGCATCTGTGTGCCTCTGTTTTTTACTCCAAAATGTTCTCCATCTCCAAAAATGTAGCAGGAAGTTCTGCAGCACGAGTAGCTTGTTCATGTAGTGTTGTTTATGTTCATCAATTCCCACAGCTCCATCAGACTTCCAGTCAAACAGAGAAGGATATGATTTTTACCAGTTTTAATTTCTAAGAGTTGCTTTTTGTCTCTTGTTTTTAGTTGGATTGCTTGTTCTCCTGATGAAGAGCTGATTTAACAAGCACACTAGATGTCAGATAATATTGGAGAACTGATTCACAACAGTGGATATGTTGTTCAGATGTACCCTGGAAAACAGTTGCTTGCCCCAAAGGTTACAAAGTTAGAAAACGATTTCCTTTACCTTAATGCTAAGGGCTTTGAGTGCCAAATCAAGGTGATAGCCCTGCAGCAGTTTCTGAGAGAGAAGCATACACTGGGAAATGAGGCACAATTTAGCAAAGACATTTGGCTAAATATGTGGGATCCTCTAAATCACAGGAACTTCCTTAGGTAGAAGAAAAGGATCAAGTTACAAAACAGCCAGGAGAACCAGACTATTTTGTTTTCTTTTTAAAGGTTGTTGTGTCTTGAAACTTCAACCTGCACAACTGATTAAACAAAATATTGTTTTTCACTATATTACATGTCCACTGGTGTGACACTTTAAAACCTCCTTTTATGTGACAGAGAAGATGAAATAGGCACAAGGAAACACACCCACCCCCTCACTCAAACAAATGTCATAGGGTAATTGGGGATATTTTTCTGGCCTTTTCTAACAAATTAAATGTTTGTATTTGAAGACCTTTGTCTTTTCCAGATGAACCATTTCCTGTTTGTTTACTCTGCAGTAATAGTATCTATTATTAATACAAAGAACAGGATTATCAATAATGTCAAATCTAGCTTTTCTTAAGATAACTAAGGTTTCTAGTTTGTTGCTGTCAAATCCCAAATTGACACAGAATATTTTGTTTTAAATGTCAACAGATGATTAGTGACAGCTTCACCACATTTCCCAAAATTCATACAGAGAGTCTAAAGTCTTAAAGGAACTCTCCACAAAATTTTAAGGCAACTGAACTATTGGGGCTTGGCTTTTAACATCCATAAGCGGTGTTCCGTTTGATTCATTTTTAAAGAATTTCCATAAATAATAATATCCCATGGACTGCAGAGCTCATAGGAAAATACTAAAGGCACTTTTTCTGAGTATTATATATCTATCTCCATTCTGAAATAACTCTTATTTATTTTGTTCTTTTCTTCATCCTTTCTTACTCTGCCCAAAAATACTTTCTCTCTTCTTAAAATCTATATTTCCCTATGTTTGTGTCTTTGACCTCTTACAATACTGTATATGCTGCCTTGGAAAGTCTCGGCTGTTCCTGGACATATCTCCTGCTTTTAATTTTTCCCTCTCCTAGATCTGTGATTCCATCTCACCATACAGTGCGCTACATCTAGTTTGAAAAATCTGATTGGTTAAAAAAAAAGAAATCTGATTTTGGTTTACAGCTGACAATGAATTACAAGTGTTTGGTTTAGATTGTTTTTTAAGCTTCATCATTAAACAATGCTCCTTTGTGGGTTGACAGGCTGTTCATTCTTTACTGAAGGTGATTTCATAGTTTGCTTTCTAACTGCCACAGAAATCCAACCAAACATCAGAATTCCCCAAGACGTTTGCAACAGTATGGACCTGAAAGAATTTCCTATTTGTAGGTCTTCCAAATTTTTATTCCTGTACCAGAGTATGTGAAAGTCCTTTAAGGTCTGGATTTCCTAATTCTAAAAGACACCATATGAGTAGTTCAAATCCCAATGCTTAGGGACAGCCTAAACCATGAGCTCAGCACTGTCTGGCCATTTACCTCTCTGGTGCTGCAGATCAAGAGAGAGTTGGGGATTACATTGACCAGTTTTGTCAGGCTGACATGCATGGCAAAGAAGCCAAGCAAATTTCCAGAAGTAACTTTTTATCACTGTCAAAAAACTAAACTGTCGGTTTCAGGAGATGTTCTGGTGGGGTGCTATGACCTTCCAAAACCAACTCTAGCAGAAAGTTGCTTGGCAGCCACTGCACACACACACACGCACATGCACCAGATAGTTTCTTCAACAGATCGACAGCAAAGAGGCAGGAAGGGTCCTTGTGTGGAATTTCCACAGCAGAGATTTATTTCAGCCCCATGCTTGAAAGGGACCAGCAACAAAAGACATGGAGGGCTGGAGCATACAAGGTTATATATGGGGATGGGGGAAAGAATCTGGGACCAATGGTAAGAGGTCACAGGGGCAGTACACAGATGGGACTGGGGTACAGGAGCCAATGGGAAAATTGGAGGGAGTGGCAAGGAACAAAGTCCAATGGGAGAGTGGGGAAGGGAGAATTTTCTAAGGAA
>VYXC01001817.1:183711-195132 GCA_013397175.1 Platysteira castanea | reverse complement strand
TGGGGTGCTATGACTTTCCAAAACCAACTCTAGCAGAAAGTCACTCAGCAGCCACTGCACATGCACACACGCACATGCACCGGATAGCTTCTTCAACAGATCAACAGCAAAGAGGCAGGAAAGGTCCTTGTGTGGAATTTCCACGGCAGAGATTTATTCCAGCCCCATGCTTGAAAGGGACCAGGGCCAAAAGACATCGAGGGATGGAGGGTACAAGGTTATATATGGGGCAAGGAAAGCATCTGGGACCAATGGTAAGAGGGCACAGGGGCGGTACACAGATGGGACTAGGGTACAGGAGCCAATGGGAAAATTGGAGGGAGTGGTGAGGATCAAGGTCCAATGGGAGAGTGGGGAAGGGAGAATTTTCTAGGGAAGGAACAGATAAGGTATAAGGGGGCGGGGAGGCCCCCTGGGGAAGCAGAACTGGGATACATTTGCATAACGAAACAGCAGCCTTGGAAAGGTTTTTTTAGTTCACCCTCACTTGGGAGGATTTCTAACCCTAGGGATGGTCCCACCAGGGGACTCCCTTTGTCCCTTGTGTTATGGGCCCACTGGCCCCTACACTAAACCAAACCAACCAAACAAAAACAAAACCAAAAACCAAACCAACCAACCAAAGGCCCTGCAAAAAAACCAAAACAAAACCCCAAAAACATCAGCACAGTCTTGAAATTACTTTGGTTTGGGGAGACTTTTTTGTAATCAGCATTTTTCAGTACAAACTCTCTTCCATATGGAAACTCTATTAAGTCAACTAAACAACAAACAAGGGCTATAAGATTCAGTTCCATCATCAAAACAGATTTCTTTTGACAAATGTAATACAGAAGGACATTTCTTTTTCAACTTCAGTAATATTCCATTCTGTGGAGCATTTGATGTAATAAAATGCTCAATCTTGTGATGAAAACATAGATTACAACACTCGGAAAACATGTGGATCAGATAAACACTGGTGCTCCAGAACAGCTTCATAAATGAAATGAAGTGTGCTGAAAATTTGGGTTGTTGACAGATATTGATAGATGTTAGAGATCTGGGAGCTCATCTGAAATTTATCTAGGCTATGCAAACAACCACATCTAAACCAGCAGAAATGATGTGTTGAAACTTCCATTAATTTTCCAAATGTCAGAGGAGCTGAAGCTTAAATGCTTTCCCATTCAGCTGGCACCATGAAGGTAATAGGTGCTTCTCTATTTAGCAAAAAAAATCTAAACATTCAAACAAACAAGCTGAAACTCAGCAGACTTTTTCAAACCTCAACGAAATTTGTCTGTTTGATAACTGTTGCTTCCCCATTTCACGCTCTCAGGTTATTTCTATAAAACTCAAGGTTAACCTTGAGGTTTACAAAATAGCACTATTTTAAGTCAATAAGTTCCTGAACTTTAGAACTGTTTTCACAAGGTCAAAAATCATTGAAGACAACAAGAAAAATGGATATAAACTTCGCTTTGTACAGCTCTACTGAAACAAGCATTTCATTATAGTCTTTCCAATCAAACTGAAAAATAATTTCATGTAGTAGTGTTTAAACATTGGTTACACTGTATGAAAATTCCTGTGGAAATCAGTTTTCTGTCACATATAAATTAAACTTGTAATTTTCTTGTAATTTGCCCTGCAGCACCTCAATACTTCCTTGGCAAATAAAACTGACCTGGTGAACTCTAAAATGCCTTATCAGGAGAGAAAACCTTACTATGGTACAGGAGCTCTAGTGTTCCCTTTCCAAATCAAAATCAGAGAAGAAGAGTTACTTGTAATTATGTGTCTTCTTCTGAAAGACTAAAAGAAATTAAGAAATGCATAAAGGTGATCTTAAGGAAACTAAAGGAACATTTTGAGTTTATCAAGCCTAAGGCTCAGTAGCACTGTCTGTGTATATCACATCTGCTAAACTTAAACAGTTGCCATGCACTTTTTAAATTTTTGTCAAGCAGAGGCCAAATTAGTATATGAAAACAGGCAGAGGGATCACATCATTTTTGGTTTGTTTGTTATAAATGGTTTTACTACCATGTTTCACTCCACTCTCATTTCAGGGAAATTAATATTTATTAATATTGGAAATCAGTCTGACTGGTAATAGATTTAGGTGTTGGAATAATTTTTTCTTAACAGCATCAACACAAGAAAAGTGAAGCATATTGCAAATATACATTGTGGCACCTCCCTTGCTTTAACTTGCCTTACTTCTCAGTGAGCTTGCACAATGTGCATCAGTGACAGAGCTAAGGGTTGTGTAATAAACAGGTTTACACAGAATGTCAGCTAAAGCATAATGAAACACGTGAGGTGGGCAAGCACAAAATTGTAACAATAACTTTCCTTTAAAAATTACCATGAAAATAAATAGAAAATTATGCACATGTGGAAAGAACTATTTACTTTTCATATATCTGTAAACAGGTTCTGTTCATTCGGTGATAATTCCTAGGGAAAGATACTTCGGGATTTGAAACTGTAACTTGTTAGAATTTTAACATTTTAGTTATACTAATAATAAATTCTTGATTATAATTCTGCATCACTTTTACTATCCAGTGATTGAGAAAATGGAATTCAATGCTGTGTTGAAATAGCTGGAGAAAAATGCTGTGCCTTTCTTTTCCTCCCTTTTTTTTTCTTTTTAATATTTTTAAAATCAACTTTGCTTTCTTGATTGCTATGTTTTCAATAGAGGCAATGAATTTTATTTCATTATTTCTGCAGTCAATTACTGGCACCTTATTGCTTTGATTTAAATGAGAAATCAAATTTAAATGAGCTGAGCCAAAGCCAGAGGAAAACATTTTTTTCTGATTTCACAGAGAGCAGGAGAGGGGAATTCTGTGATTCACGGAGTAGCACTGACACTTATGTACCTTCTGCTTCTGAGGGCCAGGCTCTCTTAAGAAGGTGTCAGTCTGAAGGTGTCTGCCTGGCTTGTTCCCTCTGTGTGCAGTGCTGTGAGGTGACCACTTCTGTCCCCTTGCATGTCACTGCTGCAGGGTTTGTGCAGCCACTGTCCCCGTCCCTCAGGAGGAGGTGGCTGCACAGCCATGGGAGCAATCACAGCCTGGCCGGGCTGCTCAGTGTTGGAGCCAAATTTGCTGTCACCGAAACAGAGGAGTTATTACAAGTCCAATCTCTACAGCTTCTCAAGAGTCTCCCAATGCTTTATGACAGACAACTGCTTCTGAGCTCCTGTCAGGAGATGTGCTATAAATAACTTGACAGCTAAATGATGCCTGAAGAAGAGGAGAAATGGGTTAGGAGGATTTTAAAGATTTGGAATTACCTTAGATATCCAGAAAGATTCTGATTTTTGAGAATTTCATGTAGATTGTTTTAAGATCCCAAGGAATAAAAATAATGGAGAGAAGACCCTTCTCTGCTTGGCTGACTAGAGCCAAGCAATTCCAAAATGTGAGGTATTATTGTAATGACAGTCTTGAAAAGGGAAAGAAGTAGATACTGAATATCTTGAATTTAGATTATGCCGTAAGACACTTTACAAAAAGAAAAGAGAAAACAAACGAACCAAAAAATCTAGGAAATGTTCTTGTAAGAATATTACTAAAAACTACATTTACTTAATAAATACATTAACATGGTTACACATATATTATAATGGTCTTGTTTTCATTCAGTTTCAGACAACATTACCAGATCCTCAGGTGTCAATGGATATTGAAATTTCCAGACATAACCAGGAGGCCTATGGGCATTGCTGTTCAAAAAGGGTCAGAACTTATTAGTCTATGTCCTGTTTCACATCAAATATTGATGCTTCAAATGTTTTGTCTCTTACAAACGTTGGGCTTGATTTATTTAGAAATAAATAATATATATAACAATTCTGGGAGGAAATTAAATTCTGGTCATGCTATTTATTAAAATTTTAGTGACTACAAAGTCAGCAAGTTTGTTGACTTATTTTCCTTGAGAATTTCTAATTCCTCCTGAGCTGGTGATGTAGGGAACAAAAGTGAATTTGGAATAGCAGTAGGATTTTAAGTAGCAATATAGCAAATCTTTAACAATTGTTATCCAGGAATATGGTGACTTCAGCTTCAGGAATGCTAGGGTGTTGCCAGAATATCGCCAACAATTCCATTTAGGCTGTGAAATGGAGCAATGAAAACTTCATGTGATAAAGCACAGGACACTTTTTTGCCAAAAAAACCTGGAGGAAATTCCTGAATCACCTGCTGCGGACTTTTCTACTACATAGACCAATATGTTTCTACTTAACTGTCCCTGATATTGAAACTTTTAGAAAAGTATCCAGGCTTGAAAAGACCTGAAAAGGTGCTGAATCCACTACTTCTCTTTGTAGATGTTCCAAAATTTAACAGCCATTGTTGTGAAAAGTGCACGCACTAATTTGGAATGTGTGTGTCTCAACAACTGGAAGTGTTGGTTCCTGTAGTGCCTTTCTTTTCTAAACAAACACTGATTCATGTCAGCATAAAGACAGCGTGAAGAAATGAATGAGAATATCCTAAGGGAAAGATGATTATTATTCATCAGTACTCAGAGCTAGTGATTAGTATTTCACGGGTATCACTCAGACTACAGAAGTGAAGAAAGTCATAACCCATATCAGATATATTGGTGAAAAATAACCAGGCCAGTTATTATTATTATTTTAAACATAACATTTTTCTCATGCTACTTAGGACTGCTCACAGAGATATACAATTTCTTTGATTTTATAGCCACAATCAGATAAAAATATGGCTGTCACATTTTTGCTGGCAGAAGAGAGTGAATCAAAGCAATCCATGAAGATGAAAAATAATTTAAAAAAATAACAGAAAGATTTTGCAACAGATTTCCACCTCTAACTGTGACCCAGACAAATTAAAATGTGAAATAACCTTACTATGAAAATTAGATTACTTTTATGCAATAAATTTAGTAGCATTCTATTTCTTAGTGTCAAAATTTATACAAGTTTACTCAAATTAACTCATGCAAAATGTCTTGCACAAATTGATTTGAAAAATAAACTCGTGGGCATTTTTTTTGACACATCATGGATTGTTTGTTCTATTTCTCAAGTATTTGATGAAAAAGAAAACTAGAAAATAGGTGACATGGTGCCTTTTTTACCAGGCATTGTCTTTCAGAAAACTGAATACCCTTAATACTGAATACTTTTAAAAGTGAGATAAGGCTGAAAAAGGGCAAGAGTACAGAACATCATACAAGAGAGCCTTAGAATTTTTTAAATTTATGCTTACCTGCCTGATAAACACTTCTTTCCCAAGATGCTGTATTTCAAGAAAAAGAAACAGTTATATCAAGATTAGATGGCTGGATTTATTTTTTTCAAAAGACTGTGTCCATTTATCTGTAGTTTTAGCCACAATATATTGAGAACGGGGCAGAGTTCACTTATAAAAATGTTGACTGGGCTTGAACAAATTCTTTGTTACCTTTCTCTAAACAGCAATATCCAGGAGTTAACCGGATTGACTCTGTCCTTTGAAAGCATCTTAGTCCTGACCAGAAAGCTAAAAGATTTAAAAATCTGATTACTTCAATTTTGACGTGTACTGTAAGCCTTGACAGAGTTGCACGTCTTATATCTCAGATTCCTTATCATCTCTGTAGTCCTGGCACCTTTGTTTATCTTCACTGAAAATTGATTTTATACATATATATACACACACCAGATTTTCTTTTTATAAGTCTCATAGTTAACTGCTACAGAGCTCTGCTGCACCATGGCAGCTTAAATCTGGAAGGGGGTCTGATCCCTCCAGACTGAAAGGAAAGTCTTAATATGAAGAGGTAAAGAGAAATAGATTTGCTAGTATAGATGCACAGACAGTATATTTTTTCACCCTCCAAAGAGACAACTTTGAGTCTCAGACACTTGTGGGAGTTTCCCAATTTTTTAGAAAAAAAATTGCACAGGAATTGAACTTTCAGGAGCACAAATGCACATCATTCAATCAAAAGTCAGAAATTTTTGGCTTGGGGTTTGTTTTTTGTTTTGTTTGTTTTCAAAATTATATTAAAAATATTTCCAGTTTTATAATTAAAATTTGCTTTGACTGTCTAAGAAGCTACAACTATTTCAGTTGCAATGAGAAGCAAACATCAAAATTTGAACTAGTACTGACAGGAAATGTATTTGAATATTAGCCTATTTCTGTCAAACACATTACAGACATATCTCAGCAGGAACACTTGGACACAACCATCCAAGCTTGGGAGCAATAGCATCCCAAAGCAGCTAAATTTGGGGCCACACATTAACCACCTGTTTCCAAAGAACATTCTAATGCAAAATTTGTCTTACTTCTCTTCTGGTTTCTATTCATTTTATTTGAGTTGGGTTACTAAAGCTTTGATTTCAGGAGCACAAAAGACAATGGTGTACAGCCTGTTACAGAAACAAACCACATATCTTTAGAGATTTGCCTGCAGGAGTTTTTGTTCTTGATTAATTGAAGAAATCTACAAATGAACCTTTTAGTCCAGGCCCTGAGCAAATCTTCAGATCCTTGAGGACACTATACCTTAATTACAACTAAGAATAATGTTTTTTAAAGTGCACAAATTCTGCAAAAATGTGTAAAGTTTTTTTTTTTTTTTTTAAAAAGACACTCTGAGGAACCGGAGCCAAATTCTTATGGTGCATGAACGGAAGGAGCAGAACAGACAAATATTCATTTCTGCTCAATTTTTTATTACCTGGTCAAAGTCCTGAATAAAAGTTAATACTAAAAGACAGAAATCTAAATAAACGTAAAAATTAAGTGATATTACAGATGTAGGCTTTCATACGTACACAAAATATTTATGACAATAAATGAAGCTTTCAGAGAAGCTATTGTTCTAGAGACAGTTGTCATATTTTGTGGAAGGCAAAGGTTGACATCCAAGGAATATGCAAAATATTACCATATTTTAAAGCGGCAGATTGTCGTTGATAAAAAATCAAAATTCTAGCGAAACCAGATGTCATGGGTAAAGTTTCCTTTGCCTTCAATTATTTACTTTTGCTTTTATTTCAAAAAAAAAAAAAAAGGCCAAATTCTTGTAGATAATCACAGAAGAGTTTTGGTTGGAGGGGACCTAAAAGACCATCTTGTTCCAACCCCACTGCCATGGACAGGGACATCTTGCACTAGACCAGGTTACTCAAAGCCCCATCCAACCTTCAACACTTCCAAGGATGGGGCATCCACAATTTCTCCAGGCATTCTGTCCCTGTGTTCACCTCCTAAGTAATACTACAAAGAGAAATTATTTCCAAATGAAATAATATTTTGAGATTTGGGGTTGGTGTTGGGTTTTTTGGTTTATTTTGGTTTTGGGGTTTGTTTGTTTGTTTCTTTGTTTGTGGGCTGTTTTTTCTTTATTGTTCTAAGGTAGAAGCATACAATGTATTAGATTAGGAGTTGAGAAGCAGCTATCAACTTAAGGAAATTTTTGGAAGAACATTTCTAGACAACCAAAAACCAACATGAAAAGGTTTATATAAACCAACATTTTTGGTTTATACATGAAAGACAGAACAGGAAGAACAGAAGGAAATTAGACAACTTACTTTCTTGCTTTTTCTGTGAAGAACAGCATAATACATTTTATTTTACATAAAGAAAAACCTAGAAAAAAATTAGCTCTAGGATAAGATTTCATGAGTTATTAAATGCACTATTTCATTCTAGACAATTTATAAATTCACAGCCTCCCTTCTTACCATAAGTGCTCTTCCTTCCTTGACTCTCAAGTTCCTGCTATTCTGCTAAATTTACAGCTGAAACTCCAGGCAATGTGGAAGTCTCCAAGGCAGCTGTAGTTGTTTCCATAATTCACAACACAAGAACCACCCGAGGTCAGAAGTTGCTTTGATCTTCTTGATTCCAAGTAAACACACTGTCACCTGAGCAGAGGGAAGAAGTGACAGAGACAGTACAAAAAAACTGTCAGGGGACTGTTCAGTTTCAACTATAAAGGTTTTTAATGGACTATTTGTAATTTTTTTAATGTGGATTCCAAACATAATTTCATTTTATGAATGTTAAAAATAACTCTGAAACTATAAGTGTGTTTCTTTGATATTGTAAATGGGTTTTAGGGAAAAAACCCCAAATTATCTCTCTGAGGTAGGAGGTAAGGAGGGGGAAACAACCCACAAGCTATAATTTTGGGAGAATTTTGTATCCCTGGAAATGTGACATATACAAAAATTCTTCTTCATATTGCTCCAGTTTTCTCTCATCACATAGGCATCTATAGAAGCCAGAATAATCCTGAGAATCTGATAGCAATGAAGGGGGAATCAGTCTTCTGCAAGAATGGGGAAGGTCATCTTTTTCCCATACATTCTTATCCATTGAAATGGTGAAAGCAGCATGGACTTAGAACAGAGTTAACCATCTCAGGATCCCTATACCTAGACATATTTACTTTAAGCCTGCAGGTAGCCTGAAAGTCTAATTCAGAGGGATGTCAAACTCTTCCCCTGTTGTGTGGGATGCCTTATTTTTCGTATCCTGACACTATCAGTACTCTCTCTTTTCTGGATAGGCCTGTAGTAGGAAAATGCTTACTTGATGCATCATGGGTTAACTAACATAATCTTCAATTTTTCTACTGCAAGCCTTTGCAAAGCTCACTGCCTCTAATTGATTTATTGATTTATTCATAATGAGAAAACAGTGCACATAAAGCAGATGCTAAACATAACGAGCCATAACTTTAAATCCAAATGGGATCAGTAGCATGGCTAACAGAAAATTATTGCTGTAATTTATTAAGATTTTAAAGGTGCCATGGTGGTAGGAATTGGTTCTTTCGTTAATAAACTGCAGTGCATGAAAATAACAGGGGCATCTTCTTTCCCTAAAGTATTCTGTGATGGCAGAAGAAAGGAGGGGTTGGGGTTTTTTTCGGGGAGGAGTTTTTTGTAAAGGAATGAGAGTGATGAACCCATGCAGGGCTTACTATATTTTCAAAGGAAACCACTAAGCCTTTTGACAATACACACTGTGGCAGAACAGAAACTCAGTGCAGTGGGACTGCCCTGTTGAGCATATCCTATTTCAGGATCTCTCTTGGCTGTACTCACAGCACATGAAACTGGATTTCTTTCATAGTCACAGCAGCCTATTCTGTACCATAAAAAAAGTTCTGTCAAGCATAATATTTTCCATTCAAGGAGATTATACTTTTTCCTTCTGTGTATTAAAGAAGGAAACAAACAAACAAAAAAAGATGGTTTTATTAGAGAGGGGTCTAGCCCTCCGAGAGTGAAGTTCATAAGGACTTGGATGCAGGCGTTCATTTGACCTTCATAAAGGGACTAGATAGCAGGACACAGCTGATTTCCGCTTAATAATAGGAGTCAAAGCTTTGGGGTGTGTTTTGGCTCACTTTAAATTCTACTGCCTTTTAATCAAAATAAATAAATGAATTAAACTGACTCTTTTTCCTCCTCAGTCAGTGCACAAAAGAGAATAAAAGCAGGCTACACTGTAGCAAAACTCAGCTGAAAAGTACCACATATAGAGATGTGGAAAACCCACGGACTGCTGGCAGATGGAGGCACTGAACTGAGCTGGGGCTGGTAGCCTGGGCATAGGCTGTAGAAGCTGAAATGCTCATACAGTGCTGAACCAAGGTTAGAGAGGGCAAAAAAAGGATAATTTCAGCTCCACTCTTGAGTAAGCTGCTCACTTTGATTCTTTCTTTCTGTCCATCTTATTTTCTCTATATTTATTTATTTATTTAATTTCAGCACAAAGAGGTAAACTCAGTGTTCTACTCCTCCCCCCCTTATTCTAGAGGAAATTCTAATGACAGACTCAGATCCTGGTTCTTTCTCCTCACTTCACGCATTCATTGACTGCGGTAGAAATACAGCTGTGCCTTTAAAACTCAGATCTACTGTAATTTTAAGATGAAATTTAAGCAGATCTGGTTTTTGCTGGGTGTGATCCATCTTTTGATATTTTCAGAAAAAGACAGATATAGAAAAGAGCATTCTTACAATACTTGGAATTCAACGTCAACTTCATTTAATTTTAACTGTATGTTAAAATGTTTAACTATATGTATGAATATTATGATTTGGAATATCTGTAGTACTTGTCTTATAGTAGGTCCTTGATAAGTGTTTAGACTTTTGGCAGCATCTGACCTGTTTTTTCAAACCATATGTATAGACAACATTATGAACAGTAGGCATATTCAGCAAAGAAAGAAAGAAGAAAATGAAAGCAGAACATAGAACAAAAGAGGGAGAAAGCAACAAGGGAAAAAAAAGATATTCTAAATAAAGGGAGTTAGAGTGATTGAAGTCTACATATTATGTAATGTAGACTTGTATGGAATAAAGGTGTTCTAAAATTTATCTGTAGAGATGTTTACACCAATAAGAGAAATAATTTTTGAAAAATAAGAAAAACGGGGTTTCATCTCTCTTTAAAAGAATAGTTCCCATTTTCTTAGCCTAGAAATTTTTTTTTGACTCTAGAGGCAAGAGGCATGTCTGTCCATGGTTATGAAATGAGCTGTGAAGTGTATTTTCCAAATAAAATTTTGAAACTGGCATTTAGCCATCAACTGGCTGTGGCTACCATCTCTCTGTAAATGCTGCTTTAGCAGATACACTGAGATCCTCAGCAGTTTTGGTAAAGTCTTTATATACCACTATGTATTTATGGAAAACTTGTTCAAAAATTGATAAAAGATTAGAAAAAGTACTTTCAAATGGAATATTTACACAGCACTGTCTTGTGAACTTTTTAATTTCCATATGTATCATATATTTCAATGGTAATAAAAAAAGAATCTTCATTTTCTTCACCCCCCCATGCATAAACTCAGTGCTGCTGCAGTGACATTTAACTCTAAGAGTGTCCTATGTCAAAGAGAAAAAAAGCTATAATTCCCTATGGATTTTGGAAATAGGCTGCTAAATGGAAGAGGTAAAACAAGGTAATAAATGCTTAATTTTGAAGACAGCTCAGCATGCCCAGAAATTTTGAGGGCTAGGATTACAAACAACAGGCAATGCTGGTTTCAGTTTAGGTGGCACCCTCCCACCACCCAAGGCTGTTTAAACTTCTTTACAACATATACATTTTGTTTTTAACAGATATTTTCTATAGAAAATATAGCTTCCACCATTTTGTCTGAACAGCATGAGTACATGAAAGTTTGAATCACCTGAGATTTAGGAATAGCAATCATTCTCTACCATATAAATGTAAAAAACTAGACATAATCTGAGGACAAGGTTAGAAAGAGTGCTTTGAAAAGCTAGAAATGAACTCTAATTTCCTCAATGTAAGTCCAGCACCTTAATTGCAATAGCATCAGAAGTCTTGGAGCACTGCCTTCTAATTAGAGCAGTTAGACCTACAGAAACTGGAGCACTCTTTTTTTTTGTTTTTTTTT
>VYXC01001817.1:38773-183701 GCA_013397175.1 Platysteira castanea | reverse complement strand
TTTTTTTTCTTTCAGTAGAAGAGTTTTACAGTACTATGCAAAAAGTCTAAAGATACTTTAGGATACTCTGACCACTCAGGTTTTATCTTTTCAAAGGAGGATGCCACTGAGAGATCTCAGGGAATATTGTATAGGAAGAAAAGTAATTACAAGAATGGGAACAGATCATATGTTCATGGAGTAATGAGACAGACTGACTTTAATGTTATTATCTGTTATTTGCCACTGACAAGGCTTTATTCTAACTCGGCTGACTGACATAATTGGGATCCTGTGTTCTCTATATGAAAATACATTTCTTCACATCACTGAAGCTGCAAGAAGCGGAGGAGTAACATATAACACCTTTGGGCTCAAAGGAAGAAACAACAGGCTGGGATTTGAGTTGGTACTTTTAAAGTCGGTTGCTTCCTCCAACACTGCATTAATTTGAACAGAAAACACAGATGAATTGAGATCATTAAATTCTCTTTTGCTGATAACATTCCACCAAGTACTGCTAGAATATGGTAATCTGAGGAGAAGGCAGATTTCCTACCACAATTGCAAAAGATAGACATTCATTTTTCCTGTGCATAAGGGAAGATAATATAGTTGCAAGGCAATATGACTTTTAAGTAGTTAAAATATTTAAAATAGAATCAAATGTCAGAAACTATGCTTTTATGTTTTATTTGTACTGTATTAAGCTTTTGCCTAATCAAGTTTGTTGTTTTGTTTATACCTTCACCTTTTTTTTCCAGTGCTAACACAATATATGCCACAATGCTTTGACAACTAATTAAATACCTGAAATAATTCCTCCACAATCTTAAGCCAATACCTAATCGAGTAAAAGGGAAATACCCATACCTCCATCTCCCACTCACCCCTAATTTTATCAAAATAAAATGGGACACCAGTAGTGTGGTAGACACTAAGGTATCTATCATGAGAGGGTAGAGAGGTATGTATGTTTTTCAGCTCTTACACTGGTCTGCCTATACCCAGAAGCAAAAAATTTGATTATCTTTATCTGATCATGCATAAAATACATTTTGTATAAGACCTGAAATTACCCAATGCTATTAAAATTATTTTGTGAGAAAAATATGAATGTCAATTACTGAATCCTTGTAGCAAAGAATTTCACAGCTTATGATTAGATGCTTCAACCTTTTCCTTGCTTCCTAGTTATAAAAAAATATGTCTACTATTATTTACTGGTCTACTTACATTGATAGAAAATTCTTTTCTTAGCTCAGAAAACACAACCACAAATGCAAGAGGGCACATCCACCTGCAAACTGCATGCTGACTGACTATAGATGGCATATTTGCTAAGGCTGGTAGCCCTGAGCTTTCTCAGTGTTACCAAACATAAAAATTCTGTTTGTACTTAAGGTAAAATAAACACAACCATTTCAAAGTTAATCATATCTAAAAAAAAAAAAGGAGCATACTTTCCTTTTGTTCGTAGAGACTTTTTCTTAATTTAAGTTTCAGTTCTGACTTCTTTCAGAATATTCCATTTTAATGGAAGTGCGACACCATCAAATACGAGAAAAATCATGACTTATCAAATGATGAAAATTTAGAAGTTCCAGCCAGGACAAAAATGGGCTCTAGACAGCAGAACATAAATATATGTATATATTTATATGTAGTAATACTAGAATTTAATCTGACTACCGCCCTAAAAGACAACAAAAAAAATGTTTCTATAAATTAGAACAGCTCTCCTTTGTTAGCAAAAAAAAGGAGAGCTAAGAAGACTCTCCATCCTTTATTGGAAGGGGCAGGCAGGAAATAATGACAAAGAATGAGGAAAAGTATGAGATACTTAATGTCTTCTTTTCCAACATCTGCTCCTTTCCTTCTACACAACGGCATTTATTGTCCTGTCTTTTAGTGTAAATCCTGCTTCTAGTTTGAGACAGGAAAATTTGAGGAAAATTTTCTGTGGAGGGGGCTGTGCCTGGGACATACCAGGTAATATTTAGAGCTAACTTAGAATCATAGAATCTTAGAATGGTTTGGGTTGGAAGGGAGCCTAAACATCATCTAGTTCCAACCCCCCTGCCATGGGCAGGCGTACCTTCCACTAGACTGGGCTGCTCAAAGCCATGACTGCTGGCCTTGCCCACTGCCAAGGAGGGAGTATCATCAACTTCCTCTGGGCAACCTCTGCTGTTGTCTCACCACACTCATAATAAAAAAAATTATTCTTAATATCTAATATAAACCTACTTTCAGTTTAAAACCATTCCCCTTATCCTGTCACTTCATATCCTTGTAAAAAGACCCCTTCCACTTTCCTTGTGGACCTCCTTTGGATACTCAAAGGCTGCCCTAAGGTCTTACAGAGCCTTCTCTTTTCCAGTCTGAACCACTCCAGGTCTCTCAACCTGTCTGTATAGGAGATATGCTTTAGCCCTTGGATCATATTTGTCACCCTCCCCTGGACTCTTTATCAGATCCACGTTTTTCTTAAGTTGGGGGCCGCAGAGGTGGACATAGCATTCCAGGTGAGGTCTCGCAAGAGCAGAGTTGAGAGGTAGAGTCACCGTCCTTGACCTCTTGTCCACACTTCTTTTGATGCAGCCTGGGATCTGGTTGGTTCTCTGGCCTGTAAGCAGACATTGTCAGATTATGTTGACCTTCTCATCAACCAACACCTGCCAGTCCTTCTCCTCGGGGCTGGTCTCAATCCACTAAAACTGATTTAAGTTTTTTTGGTTTTTTTTAAGTGTGATAACCTTTCCATATTACATATTTCCTTCCAAGATGGGGGTCACAATATCAGTTTCTTGGTTGATATTCTGTAGCTGATGCTGAGCTCTTGCTTACCCAGTGGTATGAATTAGTTCATGCTTTTCAGCAGATATAGTCACTAATTCCAGGTTTGAAACACAGGGTATCAACAAACCATCTAAGGGTAATTGAGGGCCACTTCAGTCAGCATCCACAAAATAAAGTATGAAATAATTTTTAAATTAGAATGGAAGTAGTTTCTTCTTTGACTAAACAATAATTATGTTGATAATATTGCCCACTTGGAAGATGCAGCAAAATTTATCAGCAAAAACAGGTCATCAGAAAGGGCACTTCAGTGCACTTGATAATTGTGCCTTTGGACAAACCACACTTCTCTTAAAAGCCTACCTTATTTATCTCAGAGGTTATGCTAACGGGTACCTAATATTACTGTAGATTTTCTACTTGATATGAGAAAAATACTTCTGGACAGGGGACTGCATGCTATATCTGCCCTTCCATCTGTTTTCCAGGACTTCTGACTATAGCAGGCAGCCTGAAGTGCTGTTCCAAACAACTAGAGAGGCACTACCGTAGTCTTTAGGCGCTATTGCCTGGATCTTGGGAGCATGGGATAAACTATGAAGAACAATTTAAAGTTTACTTAAGTGATAATAATAATTAAAAATAAATAAAAGAGGTCTTGAAACTGCTACCTTGTCATATAGCTATATTAGCGAATAAATAAATCCAGGACCAGTGAATGAATCATTCTCATATCATCAGTAACTTGAGAGTACTTGGAAGGTAGCACTCCTCGACCAAGCAAAAAGTCATAGTACTGATAAAATTGTTATAATTCACGAGGAGATGCCACTAAAAGGTGATAGGAAGTGCAACCTATCAGTTGAAGTTCAAGAAAATATTTCCTTTAGGAACACAGTCTCAAAGCGCAAGACCCCAACTGCTTTGCTCAGTATTTGCAAATTATGACTTAAAAATTTGCAAGAGGAAAAGTTATTAAGATCTATCTTTAACAACCAAGTCTGCTCCAGACCACTCAAAGGCCATCCCAAGTTATTCTTCCTTCTTGCATCATTCCATGAAATGCCTTGTTTTGCAGGAATTTCAGCCTTTAATTGCATTCCCCTTTGGGTTCATGATCAATGTATCTTGGAGCTTTTACCAAGATTCTCTAAGAAACTGTAGGATTTCATACACTGTATGTTTCCCGAAGGAATATACCTTCTCCAAAGATGAATTGTATTACTGGCTCTTTTATGGTAGCATGAATTAATTGATTCCAGCTGAAAAAAATAAATTCCAGTCTTTGGTGACTGTAGACAATTTTTAAGGAACATGGAAACTATCCCTGCAATGGTTATTAATTCTAACCACGTTTCAAATGGCATCTGACACCATAAAGAATCTGTAGAGTATGTGCAAGCTGAGCTCAGCACAGCCTATCAGTGGTTTAAGAAACTCTCAGTAAATTTCTTTCCCTGCATATGTTTTCCTAAATACCTCATGAGGCCACAACTTAGAAACAGTCAGAAATTACACCTTGGTGACTGTCCTCTCCCAATAAGAAGATAGCACCAGGGGATAATTTTACTTATTTTTTAAATGTAATTGTAGAAAGCAAATGTGTTTATTATAAATTAAAGGAGGCCTTTGTCAAGGTGCTCTCACAGAGTTTAAAGCAAGTTATTTTGGTTACAAACAATTTGATTACTATATTACATCTACAACACCTAAATATAGTTTTTGAAATTATGTGGGTTTTCTTTTTAACCGTATCACTGAGGATAAAGGAAGAATTCCCACTGAAAGTGGACTAACCTTACACCCTTTGTCTGTCCACTGAGATTTCTGTGTCAGATAGGAGGACTGCTACATTGAAGTAACTTTGTGAGTCACTTCACAGTTGAATAGTTAAAGTAAAAATAAATATAAAATTGCTAAACAATTAATTTTCTATTAGGAGACACAGGACAGTTTAGTGGTATTACTCAGTTACTCTGTGGCAAGAAAAGAAAATTACATAAGCTCCTTTTATAAAATGCCATATCTACTGGACTACAATTAATTTAATACTATGCAACTTCATAAAATATAGCCAGGTTATTTCCAAAGACTGGAATAAGTGCTAAGAAAGTATTTTATTTGGTTGTATTTTAACAAAATTGCCAGAAAACATAGATTATTCATAAATAAATAAAAGCATTATCATAGAAATGCACAAAATATGCATAAACAAAAATTACTCTTAGCTATTGAAAGTCTCCATTATGCTCATCATGAGAGTAAATTTTCAAAATGAATTTAGGTATAATATTCTCTCTCAGTTTATTGCATAGTCTAACTGGAGGGTTTTTTGCATACCGTCATTTCTTCTCAATAAATGTACCTGCATTAAATCTTCAGAAAATGAAAGCAAATTTTTTTTTAGTTTTTAACAGTAGCCTTCCCATTTCCTTAAACTGTATTAGATATTCAAATTAAAAAGGTTACGTCTCAACTGAACTACCCATTTTCCAGCTAATGATTGTTTGAACTGTTTTTCAGTGACTTGTGGAAAGTACTGTACACTATTGAAACACTGTAAGGAAACTGAGACAACGTTGCATTTTAACAACAAACAGTAAATGACCAATATATTTTGTAGTACTAAAAGCAGTCTTGCAAACATCTTGTACTTAGAACAACTGTTGTGTAGAACGTTGGTGTGATACTATAGTCACATGACACAATATGAACATTTTCTTACAAGACAAATAACTTACACGTATGCCCAAACATAGTCTCTCCTCATGAAGTATTCCACTACCCATGGATCCGATAATGGATCATTTTCGCCATATCAAAGGCTGATAAGCTGTGCAGTACTTTTTCTTCCTATGAATAATTCACCAAGGTACATCTTTTCACATCTGTGCACAAGATACCTCTACCTACATATTTCATCTCTGCGTGGTTCTTCCTACCTTTGTGTCATAATATTCTTTTGGTTATTCTCCATGGCTCAGCCCTGCTGACTTTTTTCTGCATCCTAAGGCTTTTTTAATTCTCCATCTACTCCATAGCTTATCAGCTTTAAGTATACATAGCCTTTGAGAAAGCTGTCCTTCCTTTACCAGTATCTACCTGGTTACTGTAGGCAAGTCTCAACCCTCCTGTCATTGTTCCAGCAACTCTTTTCCCAGCTTCTGATTTATCTGAATAATTCTAATAACTCTCAAAATTTTTTCAACCCTTATGGTGAGGAGTATTTCAGTATGGTTCTCCTGAAGCTTTAGTGATTCTATGCCCAGCTTTTTAAAGACCATTCAGAAATACAAACACAGAATCACAAAATCACAGAATATTCTGAATTGCAGTCATTGAGGGAAAAAAAACTCCAGTGATTTTCTTATCTCTGAATCAAAGCCTAGTTCTTGATTGAATCTGAACAACTGTTGAAATATAAATAAGAGAAAGAAAATTTTATTTAAAATGTGAAATCTGTGGTTAATCCAAGCTAAACATGCAGTTAGCAATGTGATAAGAAAATGTTAAGAGGGCTGTTTGTCCTTCTGTACATGAATAAAAGTTATACCTCTATGCTAGAGGTATATGCCACACCTGTAACAGTAAGAAAAAGGATGTGAAATTTCACTTTTTTATGAAGAATTGCAGATTTGCACCATTTCAGATAAATTAAGCTTTTAACATTCTATGTTTCCATAAAGGGTCCATGGTGCACAAATAAAAATGAGAGCTTTGAATGATGAATTTTAATGCCCAGACTCATTCAACCTGAGATCCTAATTAAATTTGGAAAATGTCTCACTCCACAGATTTGAATTCTCAGCAATTCTTAATATAAGTACATGACTAAAATTTGGTGCCATGATGGATCTATTTGTAGCATTCAGATACAGTTTCCTCCTATTATGTGATGTTTGTATTTCTTCCTTTTGAACTTTGGCATTTTCCTCTTTGTATTCAATCATACCGCATTTGCATATAGCCTAATCTGCTTTGATGAACTAATACATTTCTTAAGTTTTTTATAAAAGTAGCAGGGACTTTGTAAAAAATAGTCTGTGCAATGAAAGACCACAAGAAGAACGTCTCTGACAAACACAGGGAGCTAAATGCAATCAAATCCAGGATTTGATTATAAAGACTAAGCACCATCTCTTCATCCCATTATAGTAGCATAAATTTTACAGATTTCTTTTAATTTCATCTGTTGTCAGGACTAGAAAGGATCAGAGTTGTAGAATCAGTGCCTCCATTTCTCTTTCATGTGGCAGAAAGATCTTAGCTTACGATCGTGAACAGCCACATTGTAAACCGTTCAAGCTCATAAGTTCTGAATGTTCTGTATTAGCTCCTTTTACCATGCTTTGTTTTATACTTCTCTTCTGCAAATTTCTAGCTTCAAGTAATGAAAAAGATCTGTAATTAGTTATAATTTCAGTTCTTGTATTTAATTGATATTCCCAAACCATAATAACATATGACTGATGCATTGGAATGAGGCACCACAATAGCAGGTTTTCTTCTGGAAACACTCATTGCCAGCAAATATCAATGTCTTGCTAACTACAGGAATAATGTAAATAGAGTCTGCCTGGCACAACTGTTATGTATAAAATTAGCATCGTTTAAATTTCCCATACAAATACAGAAGCAGACTTCTGTGTGTTTATTCTGCTGTACTTCTTGAGGAAGCATGTTTCCCTCAAACCTGAGCAGCAACTAACGGGTGATGGCCTGGCCGCATTTTGCTCATCTTTTGGCTCTACAAACAACTGTTTGTTGTGCAAAAGAAATCAGAACCTTCAACACTTAAGACCAGCAGGAGCATATGTAGGTCTCTCTGCTATCAGTCATAACTGCAGTTTTAGTAGATGAGCTTTTCAGATGGAAAAATTTAGAAGATGAGGGAAGAAAACACACATGCAAAATCCATCCTCTACAAAAGGGTTATATGAAAAATTCCCTTTCTCTCAAAAGGTGAAAAAGCAGAAGATATCAGCTACAGCTTTTTCCAGCTGATAGATGTAATGAATAGCCTAGCTGTTTACACAGAAATATTGAAACATCAGCAAATCCTACAAGCAAAGTTCTCTTAGTTTTTTCTTAGTCATTACTGGATGTCCTCAGTGCTGAAGAAGTTATGGACAAGGACTGTTCTGCACAGAAAAAGACTTTTAAAATTCTTTGTTCAGAAAATGATTTGGCCACCTTTTTTTCATAAGGAAAGGTTCTTGACTTTCTTCACTTTCAATGTGGGTTTTCTTTATACCCCACAGATCTCTTAGAATCTCTACAAAGTACTATCAGCATCTGCTGTAAGAAACCAGTGATATAAGAAAATTTCCCCTCTGGTGTGATGGCTACAAGAGATCTTCTGAATGTACCAATTCCCAGCTAAGGGTCTGAGAAGAGAATGAAAAGAAACACAGCTGCCGTGCTTAGTTGCTGTCTGCACGCTGCCCAGGAATTTCAGTTCTCATTGAATAAATGAATCCTTAGGTATTTGAAGCACACACTATTAGTTTAGAAGAAAATATTTGAATGAATCATGGACATAGACAACTGTTATTTTCATAAGCAGCGGATTTATACTCAGGTAATTTCCCACATACTTATGAGGCATGGTCACATCTCGAGAAAGTATAGTAGAAGGCACATGAAGTTTAGAACTTATACTCTTAGTCAAATAAAATTTCATTACAGACTAGTCTCCTATTCTGGAACCTTATACGAATGAAGACAAAACAGCTGAATAGATAAAAAACCCAAAACATACGAAGTATCACATTTACTAGGGTATATTCTTCCATTAATCCCTGACTAGAAATTCCTTGACTGAGATTGCATCCATATTGTTCTGCTTTGTACTGATCAATGTTTGAGTCTTTTGTAGCCTTGCCTAAGCCTTCCTTGTGTCTGTTTGTACTTTGGGACCCCAAAGAGCCCATAGAAATGAGTTTCTGTGGCAGAAATAAAGAAAAGCACTGATTTTTATTTTTTTTTTAAACCCTGTGACATTACTGAGTAACTTCAATTGCTTACAATACAAAAATAAAATCTGTTTTTGCCTTCTTCATATTATTCACTGTAAGGATTTCTACCATATCTCCCCTATTTTATGTCTTTTTTGGGAAGAGGAAACCTTGTCTGCTTTCCTCTCATCCCACAGAATCACAGAATCACAGAATCACCAGGTTGGAAGAGACCTCTAAGATCATCGAGTCCAACCCATACCCTAACACCTCAACTAAATGATGGATCCAAGTGCCACATCCAATCTTTTTTTAAACACATGCAGGGATGGTGATTCCACCGCCTCCCCAGGCAGACAATTCCAGTAGTTCACCACTCTTTCTGTGAAGAATTTCTTCCTAATATCCAGCCTATATTTCCCTTGGTGCAGCTTAAGACTGTGTCCTCTCATTCTGTCAGTTGCTGCCTGGAGAAAGAGACCAGCTCCCAGCTGAGTACAACCACCTTTCAGGAAGCTGTCGAGAGTGATAAGGTCACCTCTGAGTCTCCTTTTCTCCAGGCTAAACAACCCCAGCTCCCTCAGCTGTTCCTCACAGGGCTTGTGTTCCAAGCCCCTCACCAGCCTTGTTGCCCTCCTCTGGACTCGCTCAAGCGTCTCAATGTCCTTCCTGAGCTGAGGGGCCCAGAACTGGACACAGCACTCGAGGTGCGGCCTCACCAGTGCTGAACACAAGGGAAGAATGACCTCCCTGCTCCTGCTGGCCACACTATTCCTGATACAGGCCAGGATGCCATTGGCCTTCTTGGCCACCAGAGCACACTGCTGGCTCATGTTCAATCGGCTGTCAACCAGTACCCCCAGGTCCCTCTCTGCCTGGCCATTGTCCAGCCACTGCGTCCCCAGCCTATAACACTGCAGGGAGTTATTGTGGCCAAAATCCCTTCCATTCTTTTTCACATTTCTTAGTTCCACTTTACCTTCCTAAGAAGATACCCAGGATTTTATTCTGCAAGTGTTTATGTGCTAAGGGGAGTCTTGTCAATCTATTCTAGGAATTCCTATCATTTCAAATCTTCTTTGGTGTCCACGCTTAGCAAGGGCAAAAAAAAAAAAAAAAAATTCTATTCTTTTTATTTTTACCATACCATTTATAGGTTTTTTTTTTTTTCTTTGATTTGGTTTGGCTTAGTTTGGTTTGGGTTTTTTTTCAGTACAAAGGCTTTCATAGAGACCAGCACAGAGGTCTTCAAAATTGCAACCAGAGATGCATTGATTCTGAAACTGCCTAGTATATTACTTTCTTTCTGAAACAGAGAAAATTCCAAGTTTCCCTCTCTAAAAAATGAATAGAATTTCAAGCTGTTTGTGTTTATGATAGAGCAAACTATTAAGGACATACTTGATAAAACATTCTAAAAATTAGTGTTTTCAATCCATGACAAATCTAATTAGATTTCTTTCACTTTGCATACTTATGATTATTTTTTAAATTACTTATGAAATGCAAAATAATTCTATTTTGAAACTCATATTTCTTAGATTAACAGCAAAATATTGCTCTCTCAAATTTAAAAAAAATATAACAGGTTAAATTTAATATTTCTTTTCACTTAGTCTAATAGAGTAACACTATTGTTAATTTTTGTTATTCCTTTGTAATACATTAAAAATGAACATAAGAACAGAAGAGGTTTACAGGATGACTTTCAGAGTGGCAGACTTGTAATAATTCATTTTAACATGGAGCTTGTATAGATTTTTCAAGAAATGAGTTAATAGTGTGGAAGTGCGCTGAACATAACAGGTAGACAGGGCAGATAATAAATCACTACATTTATCTTTAAAAATTAGTCATGTTACCTCAGAAACCATTGTAAATATGGTTTCCCTATTCTTCTAGACAGTTTGTAATATATCAGTATGGAATAGTTTATGTATTATTCAGATAGCAAACAGGGAGACAAGAAAATTATGCCATTCTATTTTTTACATATATGGGACTGTGAAAATATGTAAAATAGCATATTATTTTATTAGTTTTATTGATTTTTTTTTTTTATTATAGCATTACAAAGCTCAAGAGATCTGAAAAAGCTGCATCTCTTTAACCAGGAGCTCATCATTAAATACACAGGACTACCTTATATTTCATTTTCTCAGTAAGTCAAACTACTCCAGAAACCATGTTGTAACAGATTATTATTTCATATCCGGAAGGAGTTCCCAAGCCTTTTCATGACACAAAATCATAAACAATGGAAACAGTGATGCAATTCCCCAAGCAGTCTGGCCATGTCATTTCCTTCTTTGTTTACTTGCAGTTTCCATGTTTACACCTCTGCTGAACTATTCAATCTTTGCCCACTTAAAAAATGTGATACCAAGTCAGCCTTTAAGATCTCACACACAGTTTTACCTTCAGTTACTGCTTCTATAAGGAATGCAATGCAAAAGCAGCCCAAAAAACCAAGCTGGTTTTATATAGACTGCACACAGGCAATGTGCATGAAAGTATAGCTAGATATGTATGGAATCAATTAGCAGAATCAGTTTCTATCCTCCTTGTGAATCATTCCCAGTATGCTATATAGGACACTGCTTTTCTACTGAAACTGGTTTTATATTCTATTTTGTTGGGTTTTTTTTCCTCCAGAACTAGCTTATTGTCTACCAGTCCCCAAATTGTGTTGACATGGATCTCCAAAAGGACAACTGTCCCAAATTAACGTTTATAGAGATAATCTGGCTTGTCCTGGAATAGTCATCACTCCTCAAGGATAGATAGCACAGGCTATATGAAATCTTCCTGCTCCATACAAAGGTATGTGGGAACCTCAGTATCAGTTGCAATCTAAGATCTCTGTAAATCCATTTCCTCAGATGGACTGGGCAGACAGGCTACCACTGTTTGTTACAATAAAAGGGAGTTTCTTACATATGAGGACTTGTGCCTAAAAGTGAGCTCATCAGTCATGAAAAGTTTACCTTGAATGAAACTGTCTCCTACTATTTATCTGCTTTTTCAGGTCTTGCTTTGCCTTTAATATTTGTGATATTCCTCTACAAGACACCCTAAAAATACTTCTCTAATATTTGTAGGACATCTTGTCTTCATCAGTGACAGCTCTTTTTACAAGTTAATGAGTACTTTTAAAAGTGAAAACGAGGATTCTTTGGAGGGAAAAGTGTTGTCTTTTCCAGCTCGTGAATAAAGCACCAGGAGATATCAATCAGTCAGTCCCTAGATGAAGAATATTTTGCTTCCCTAAAGTGAAAAATTTCCTTTAGGGAACATTAACAAATTTTGCCATAAATTTGCACAGTACTTTAGCAGTGAAAAGCTAAGTATGAAAACGAAAATGGCAGAGGCTTCTCTGAAATTTTACTTCAAATAGAAAGCATTGGCACTTGCAATGAATAGAAAAAAAGGCAGTCTCTAAACCTATTCTGTTTCTATTCACTGTGACACTGGAGGAATCAGTATCAGAGTAAAAACTGAGATTGAGAGAAAGCTGGTACAGTTAGAATAAGTTAACATGAGTGCTCTTAATACACTGCTTTATCAACAGCTTTATTCTAAAACAAATTATTATTATTAGTTGCATTCACCACCACAAGAAAACAGGTTTTCTACCAACTAATTTTTATGTGGACATATTTTTACATGCATTTACAGTTTATGTTCATTTTTTTATGCAAAACATATAAAGTTGTTTTTCAAGACCTAAACTCTTCTGGACAAAGCAAAGCTCTCTACAGTATTCAGCTCTTACTCATTTACTTTGCTGGGCAGCTACAGTGTGTAGACTGGAGTATTTTCCTCTGTGACCTCTGATGAGTCCATGTGCTCTCAAGTTGTATGCTCTTCACTGCTCTCCAGAAGGGGCAGAATCAAAAAAATTCACAGAAGAGATAGAGGAACTAATTTTGAAAAAAAACTCAATTAAAATAATGAAAGAATAATTAATAAGAATTTTTCCTACAGCAAATTGTGAATCTTTTATATTTATATTTTCATAATCACCACACAAAAAAGTACAGATGAACTCCTGTTCCTATTTTATAGCCTACCAGTTCCCATCCTTCAAAACTCCAGAACTTATCCTAACTTGCCCATGGCCCACAGCATGTCTCACAGAAGTACTGCTGTTATTTTTCAAACCACCACCACAGGCTTAAAGAAGTGAAAGATAAATGTGTGTTGGAAGCATATGTTTATTCTTATATGACTCTTAATTATAATTCATTTTGCATAATCATAAATGCTAACTATGAATTTTTATATACTTTTAAAAGGTCCATTTTATTTGCTCTAAGTGAAAAAGTCACTGCTGCTGTTATCATCTCTGATTACTTTATTATGTTACACTAATAAAAGTAAATTGCTCGAGGAATTTTTGCATAAATCCTTTTTTAATGCAATAATTACATAGGTCAAAATAATTACCTAAATGATTGGTTGAATAACTCTGTAGATTTTAATAGGATTTCAAACTGTGAAGCAAAATCTTTAAATGGTTAATTATTTTTGTAAGTGTATTTATATTTCACCATTAAGTGAATTTATTATAGCCAAATAAATTAATTGGGGTTTTTTTAAAGAATATATACTCTTGGCTTGAAAATGAGTAGAAATTGTTACTGTTGGATGGCTTTTGAAGTTGTTTTTGGGGAAAAAAGTCTTTGAAGTCCTTACAAATTTTAAACTTTGTCCTACCACAGCAGTCTGCTACGGTCAGAGCAATCATTGGATAATTCTTTGGCATGCAAGTTCTGGAGCTGGGGTTCTGCTCAGTTCTACATTGCTACCAACTGTGTTGTTCCACGGCAAATCGCTGGTTTTAATAGTAAAGACCAAAGTGTCCTTAGCTATTATAGAAATTAATATATTGTCTGCTGTGGTTTATAATGAAAAATAAACCAACAATTTGCTAGTTTAAAACTCAGGGGAACACATATGCAGTTAATACTATGCTGTCTCCAGAGTCAAAATATGCAGATCTTGGATTTCTGAAAAGTATATTCATATAGATGGCGTGAAAGGCAAGTAAACAATATGGGTGGAATAGTCTCCATATCAGTAAAGAAAAACATTTAGGGGCAAGAATAATGTTCCAGTAAAACAAACAAACAAACAAATTAAGATTGTTTAAATTATTTTATCCTATGTTTCATTAAGCTATTTCATTAACTCATTTGTATATCCATAAACCCACAAAATTTATCATAATAAATTATGAAATCTAATAATTAGGAAAGTGTTCTCAGTTATCTTTCCTTCTTCCCCTCCATCTCTGCTTTCTCGTTTCATGAAGCTTTAAGCTGCATAATCTTTCTTCTTGTATAATTTTCTAATTAAAGACCAGTAAGGGAGCAGAGCAAATAATTCAGCTGCCTTATTTTTAGAGAATTATGATGGAAGCTTGTACTTCTGTTAGGGATGTGGCCTCTGTAGATAAAGACACAAATCAATTTCTAAGGCTGTCAACACTTTTCTTGAGTGTTAAATTCATTTTTAGAGTACTGTTAAATTATGAAATACTCATTTAAAAAGTAAATATGCTTCCTGTATTTTGGATAATGATTGTAACTGTCTATTTCATGTAGACTAGTGTGAATAAATGTGACTATAAACAATTGATAAGGAGTGAAGTTCCTGAAGAGACCTTTATTTTTCATTACTAACTAGGCAGTTTATCTAGTACTATTATTTGCAGTGTGAGGACACAATGTCAGTACCAATGTCAACTTAGAAATCAAAGTTTGTGACTGTTGTTTCTTCTTTCATCATAGAGGGAATGATTGTTCAACTTGGGAGAAAACATGAAGGAGTGACAAAGGACTAGGTTTTTAAAATAAGGGTAGTTTGTAGATATTGGAAGGCATGATAACAAGGCAGAGCTAGAATTTACCTGCTCAGAGGAAGTTCTGGCTCTCCTCATACCTGGAATTCAGCAAAAACTATTGGAAGCTAGTTTCAAACATATCTAACACAGAAGAGATCTAGCCAAATTCCTTTGGGGATTCCAGTGGCTGCCAGGTATCCCTGCTCTCCTGAAATCTGGCTGCTGACGGAGGGTCCAGCTGAGAGCGAGTAGCCTGTGGTCCTGAGAAGGCAGCTCTGCAGGAGCCTCTGCCAGCACAGACCTGCCTTCCCCAGGAGATCCTCAGCCTGCCCTCGCCCTTGCCCTTGCCCTGTGATGGATCTCGCTGGCACAGACCCTGACACAGATCTAGAGCCAAGTGGTTATTATGTAAAGAAGACAGAGAAAAATGTTTTGTTGGAAGAAATGATTTTTTCTGAAACAAAGGCACAGTTTTTCAAAAAGGTATTGCAGAAAAGCAAGTATATGAATAGAATATGCACTTAATCAAAGCCAAGGGACAGTTCAGAGCAGCAGTTTAGGTACTGAACTCATAATTCTGAGCCACAAAGCAGCCCAGCTATCTGTCTTCTTCCTTCAATGTCTCTCTTTTCCTGAGCTCACTCTAGTGTTAGTTAATGATCAGCGTGGAATGAGATACATCATTATGTGGACCTTCTGGTAAAGGTAAAGGAAAAAGAAGATGAAACACTTGTGTGTTTTCCTAAAATCTCTGGATAAGGTAAAGGAGAGAAAAAATAGAATATCCGTGGATTTCCTCGCAGAAAACCAACCAAACAAACCAAACCAAACCAAGCCAAACCAAACCAAACGAGAAAGTTCTTCCTTATATCAAATCTAAATCCACACAATTCCCATTTAATCTAAATTAATTTAAATTAATTTAAAATATCTGTCAGAGTTGTTGCAGCCATCTTAGAAAGAACACTTACGGTTTGGAGCACAAGTGATCATGGCACTGAAAAGTACTGAAAAAAAGTTATTAACTTTTCTGTATAAAGAAACAAGCAAACCTTACAGAATATTTATCAGAAAAGAAAGCTATCAGAATTTCAATATAAGTCCCAAAAAGCAGCACGACCTCTCTCAGCAGTCTTCTGAGGCTATGCTTTTTCAGTTCCTTAAGATTTCATGCTTTTTGATATAGGTGTTTATTTATTCCTTTGGAATTTTCAGTCAGCCCAGCTCTAGTTTAAAAATGCAGTTTGAACGACTTTGGTATTTATTTTTTATTCTACTAAATACAAATAGGCAAATTCTTTTCCCCTTATTTTTGCATTATGATACAAATGTTAATATACTATTGAAAACAGAGTTGAGAAATCCATGCAAGCTTCCATCAGTATTTAGAACCTAAATAGCTGTAAATCTTCTTCCTTTTCTATTCCTGACTCTGTTATGGCACATACCTATAAGAATACAGGGGTTCAAGACTTCCTTAAATTGGAAACTTAAAATTCACTATATTGAAATGCCATTTTATCAAATAGAGGTTTCTGAATGGGGAAAATGTTTCCTCTACAGCAATGAAACCTCACTACTAATGGCTGGCCTTTCCATATGTTTATTCTATGTGAAGAAATTGATCGGTATCACAGCTACCTTTAGAGATTAGATTTGTACAATTAAATTCATTAATATTTTTTGCCATTGGCTGTCATGGTATTGACTAAACCTGATAGGCTAACCTAACCTGACAGGCATTTTTACTGCACAATTTTTTTTCCCCCATTGACTTATATGATAGAAAATTTCCCAGAAATGACAGAAGAAACAAATAACTCCTGAAAATACTGGATGCAGACACTGCTTCCACAGAGTTTGCTTATGAGGAAGTCCATCAAGTGTATGCTTAGGCAAGGAGGTATAAACATAACAAAGAATTAAAAAAAAAAATAATGAGCTCTAATTGCATTATCGTTAAGATGTAGAAGGCGAGAGTATGACAGATTTGCTGGCATAATTTGCTGAAAGCAATAGAAAGAAGACTGAGAACATAGTTTGTTCTTAAAAAATTGAATAATTGAACAGTTTCAAAGCCATAATGAAAGTGATTTATAAAGCTCCTAAGATATTGTTATATAACAACTGAGAAAGTTAAAAACAAGTAGCATGATTCATGTAATTGCTAATATTACAGCTGAGCAATTTAAGAGCATGTGAGAGAGAAAGAAAAAATAACCATACATTATGCATTGTTCTCCTCCTCGTACACGTACACATTTCCTTTTCCTCAGTTCCTACACAGCTCCTATTTGTAAAAACTATACATGGAGAGCTTACACTTATTCATAAAATGATCATTTTGTGATTCACTTAACCATTCAATATCTTGGCCACACTGTGGCCTTGAGGGGTAATTTTAATGAAAGATGAGTTAGGCATTCTGCACTGAACCAGGTTTCACCCGTGCAAAGGTCAGTTCCTTGGGGCAGCAGTGCAGGGACATTATTCATACTTCCTCTTGAATAGTGGCCTTATTCTCATATGACAGACTGCAGTTCTGTGGACTCTAGGACTTAAAGGCTGGCAGAAAGTCAAAAGACAAAATTCAGCTGCCTTAATCCCAGTGCTTCGTGTATTAATACATTTCCCAGACGGCTGCAAGATGAAAAACAAAAGGAAAAAAGTCCACACAATGAAGGTTCTTATCACCAAAATTGAAGTGATACAAACATGCCAGCTTTTCTCTATGAAAGAGCAAAATTAGAGCCATACAACTTACTAATTAAAAAAAGTGTTGCTATTGTCATGAGGCTATAAGAACCGTAAGAGAGGAGAGATTTGAAAAGCAGTAAATTTTCATTAATTTTGTCTCTGAATATTTATCCTCAAATTCTCTTCTTCATAGTAGAAAATTCTGCGCTCCTTTCCTAAACTGTTCTTGGGAACATTTATATGCATATGATAATGTATTTTCAAATGAAGTCTGGAATATCTGAATAATCAGAAAGACAAAGTTCCTCTGTCAGGAAAAGGTGCACATCTGCTTTGCTGTGCCAAAAAGTGCATGATCACTGAAATGGGCACTAGCAAAAGCAGGTTTTGCACTCTCTTAAATGCATTAATTACAATCAATAGCCAGAGTCTGCTCAAAGGGAATGTAGAAAAATTCTCCTTTTTCTCTCCTTACAATTTCTGTGGCATGATAATGTACATCTTCAGCTTGCCTTCCATGGAGGAATTTTTTAATTTGATCAAAAACCTGATATCACTGACAATTTCCTCCTACTGGAAAATTCAGGAGAGGATTTTAACTGGTACCTAGTGCAGAAAGAACCTCTACTGTATATTTACAGGTTCTATTACTCCCCAGCCCCAAATTCTCAAATTCCCTGAAAAAGGAATAGCACTAGAATCTGTGCTTCTTTGTAAGTAGTCTTTATAAATGTTATTAAAAATAAAAAGTAGTTCTTATGTATTAAAAAAATTAATTAGCTCTGAACTAATTTAATTTTAAATTATAAGGTAAGGATCTTTTCCTTTGACAGAGAGAAAAATGTAGAAATGTAGTTGCCCGTGACAAGGTAATTGCAACTGTTTGTGAAGGAACCTCATGAAAAAACAACTGGTAAGAACACCAATGAAATCAAACTTATGTGACTAGAACACTCATCGTAAACCTCAAATACAACCAATCTGAAATGATAAAACATGAATCACATTGCCCACTTTGGCTTGTTTTCTTCCCGCATGAATGAAAATCTTAAACATTGCATTTTGGACTGAATATAATATTTGACTTGAAAAACAAAACCTAGAAATATTTAGGCAAGAGTGCACAGAAAAGTCTCACTATTTAGCTCTTAAGTAAAGGCAAAGAATGAACTAACATCTAACACAATCTTTTGCTTTTGCTGTAATAAACAGCCTTATCTCAATCAACATGTTGTTTTCCATCTTATTTTCTCTCTGCTGTCCAGCTGAGGAGGGGGAATGGTGGAGCAGCTTGGTGGGCACCTGGCATCCAGCCAAGGTCAGCCCAACACACAAGGGCAGATCCACGGCTCAGCTGTGCCAGTGAAGCCTTTAGTTACATATTAGAGAGCTGCACCCTTACAGATGTTGAAAAGAAAAAGGACTTTGCTGTTGGGGAAGGCATCCTATTGTGTAGAGGCCACAAAATTTGACTTTGTTTAGAATTGTGTAACAACGTGTAAAAACTGCCCAAAAATAATAGCATAGGCCAGACTGTCTTTAGACATACAGAAATCTGCAAAAAAAATCTATTAGTTGGGCAATCATGTTCATTCAAAACTGGACATACACCCTTACCTCATACAGGTATAAGAATGAGCTTGTAATTTAAAAAGGGAAATATTCCTGCTTTGTTTGGATCTGGCCTAGCCATCTATTGCTTGTGGTTGTTGTGGTGTCCTGCTCCTCGTGTGTGGTTGCAGCCTTGACATAAGAAGGCAAAAAGAGCAGCTGGACAAGTATGACAAGCCAAATTCCACTGATGCTGAGAAAAAGGAGAGTTGATCCAAGAGCACATTTATTCAGTGTGAGCATCTTATCACTGCATGTTAGAGTGATTATATTTCTTAGCTAACTTCTGAAACTTAATGAATATTTTAAGCACTGTATACGTTTTTATATTGGAAAATACCAACTCTGTAGAAGGATTACTTGCAAACTCCTCTAGGGATATCCAGTAAATATTTCTTCAGTCTTCAGACATTTTTATTGAGCATTCAAAGTCTACTGAATAAAGATGATTACATTCTATTCATCTTCATAATTTGTGATATAATTGCTCATTTATTTGTCTTTTGAGAGGAATGACCCAAAACAAAAGGATAGCAAATAACTAATTTTGCAACATGCTCATTTTTTTCTGTGTTGCTTTTAAAGCTATGGTGTCATTTTTGTTTAGACTGAAATTCAAAAAATTCTGCTTAACTCTTCACCTGTACTTCAAAATTCTGTTTTTATGCTGAATAAAGTGCTTCAAAATGATTTAAAGCCAAGAGTTTACACAAACTCGAATTCTGGATCACATCATTGATGATCTGGTCCAGAAGGAAAACTGTACAAAAAGATTATGGTCCTCTATATCTAGATTCCAGACCTCTTCTCAGTTCTTCTCTAGATCCCTTTTTTCCCTAAATATTTTTATTTTAATATGTTAAATATTAATGAGCAAACAAAATTTCAGGATTTCAGTAACATTTAGTTTAATGTAGAATTCTTCCTTCGGATGCACATCTGAATAATTAATAAGTCTGGAAAGAGAGGCAAAACCAGTGATTTTAATGTGTCTAAACTGAAAACACTAATCTCTGAGTTAAACAAGGAAAAGAATTAGTACCCACATACCCAATAAACAGATTACTGATATAACAGTTGCCAGAGACACAGCCAAAGGAAATTATGCACATATAAGTTCTCCACAGTTACTTCATTCAGCTCATAGGAACAGCTTTATACAAAATATTTGTTAATAGTTGTGTACAAGAGGAGACGAAAAAATGAAGTCTTTCCCACATATTACAAGAAAAGAAAAAATCTAAATGTACTAAATAAGTTGTCTGCAGATTTATGCCTTGACTTTTTTTCACTCAAAGGAGGAATCTTTTGTCTCAAATTTCCCTGACCAAACCATTGGTCTGTAATATTTTTGTTAACCATAATGAAAATTATATCATATCTATGCTTCATCCAGGAAAGTTCATTGTAACATTATCCACATGACTTAAGTACTTGTATTGCCCAGGGATGTACTGTAGTGTAATATGGATAACAATAAAAGCAAAATTATACATTATTATCTTATTTGTCTTTTTATTTCCAAGAGGAAAGTATACTAGATAAGTATGTGAAACATACTGGAAGTCACCAACATAACAAGAGAAAACTCCTAGCATGAGGAAGGCTCTAGAAGGATTATACTGTGCCTCTAGTGAATTGTGCATGACCAGAACATAGGAAACTAAATTAGTCTTCCCTATTTTTAAGTTTGCTGTCACAGCTACGAGTAATTTAAAATACACAATCAAGAGCTGTGTTACAGCTAATAATAGGGTTACTCATAAGCAGGAAAAGAAGGTATATTTCAGATATCCACTTTTCCAATGTGAATGATTTTATGGATAATCATATCAGTTCCTAAGATTCTTAACCTCACAAAAATACCTTTTGAATAAAAGGAATCTTTATATTAGTTCAGGCCTTAATGGTGCAACAGTAATTTACAAAGAATCTTGCAAAACTTTACTATTCCAAGTTGACCTTTGGAGAACCTTATTTTAAGATCTTATTGCATGTCAAGTTTCACAATGTGTGAAAAAAAAAAAAAAGCTAGTTCCTTTAGGACTGGACTAATCTTGAAAAGTGTAATACTAATTATTTTTACTTATTCTCTACTTATGATTATTTCTCATCTTATGAAACAAACTATCTATTTTTCTATCTTGCCAGATAATTTCTGTAAGTAATTTTTACTGCAGGCTGCTTACGGAAAATATTCAGTAATTATATTTTGAAAACTATTCTGTTTCTGTTGAAGTAACAGATAATAGTTTCCACAGTGCAGAGAAGTGTTCTTTTCATACCATGACAGGAATAACACAATGCAAATTTCATTTGTGAAAACTACTATAAGAACTTGAAAATAATATTTTGTGAACTGTGTATCAAGTTAACATATACATTAATATCTCAAATTTTTCCCCATTAATGAATTAAAATATTGAGATAGATGAACTTCAAAAGATACATTTTAACCATCAGAATAAGCACTTTGTTAAATTCCTCTTTGGGAATCTATAAAGGATTATGTGGTGCTCAACCCTGGTAGCTGAACTGTAACTAAAGGATGCAAACTGGGAAATTTGGAAGAAATATTCAAAATATTAATTTGTGCAACTTACTGAATATAAATATAGATAACTCAATAAAATATCAAGCATCTTAAGCCATGTGGAATTCTCTTTGTATGTAAATGTAAATTTTTAAATGTTTTATCTATATTATTAATATCAACAGTAAACCGTAAGGACTTTCAATATTCTGCAATGTGACTCTTTTTTTCATAATTCTTAAGTTACTCGATCCAATGCTACCATCTCCGCTGCAGCTGAGAACAGAGTTAAATCCAGGTGCTATTAAGATCATGAAGAACAATCTTTTCAATAGTCCTGAGAAACATAAATGACAGATGAACTGTAGATTAGTCACTTAATATGTTACCCAAGATATTCAATCTTTTACTCATGTTTGAGAAGAAATGGCAAGAAAGAAACATCAACAAGAAATAAAATTTTTAAAAAATCCAACAGAAACACCTCACAGTACTTAAACATTTGTTTTTGACTTTGGGGAGACTTTGAACGGAAGACAAACACATAGAAGTATGTCTTGTTTAAAGCTAAAATGAAATAGAAAGATGCATGAATCTGATGCAGTCACAGAAAATAGAGATCTGAAATGCAAAATGGCTCTCCAAATTTAATTTCCATGACTTGCAATACTCTAGTCACAATAAGTTTTTCTTGTTGTTTGTTGAGGTGTGACAAGTGAGCAAAGGGAGAGACATTCAAACAACATTCAGCTACAGTCCTTTGGAACAGCACAATCTCTTTGCCTCAGGTCTGTCAACCAGCTAAGCTGAGAAGGATAACAAGAACACTGTGCTCAAACAAGGAGTGGGTGGAATGCTTGGGAGGAGCTGGTGTACAAACTAGGGCTTGTTTCTCCTCCTCCTCCTCCCTGAGTCCAAAGGTGCTGCTAGCTCATCAAACCCTACCTTGCCCTTAGTCATCTAGCAGAACTTCCAGCCCCTGGCATCCCTTTGATAAATGGGAAGCAGGTGGTGTCTCAAGGATGGCTATTAATCTCTTCACAAGATGAGAGGAAATGGAGGAGCTGAGCAATGCTTTGTAATTACTGATTCATGCACACCCTTCCAGAGGATAAAAGAAGTATCAGCTCTTCCTACTTTGATGATGGATTAGTTTGAATTGATACATTATCACTCAGAAATTAATAAACCTGTTGTAGGAAAGTTTCATCAAGCCTGCTTGTTCAAACCTGCTTGTTTAGAAACACTTGGAAATATGAATCCAGCGACTTTCTGCTAGGCTGAACTTGTAGATTGATACACTGGATGGCAAAACACCAGTTTGGAGATCCTGGCTGTATTAATTGTAATGTCTCTTATTTATTTATTTATCTTCTTTTTTTCTTCTGCCTGATTTTCATTTCAGAAAGTTATAACATTCTAAAGACAATAAGAACCACTTTAAGCTGCCTGAGTTCTTAAAACATTATTATTACAGTTTTGTACTTTTCAACATATGCTGAAAACATTATAATAAAGGTTCCAAGATCATACCTGTAGTTGCCACAGCTCATCATTTATGGATACTGAAAGAATGAGAGGAATAATGAGATTCAATTATCTACAAGCTAACAGAAAAGAAATTCATTTTTTCCTAACTACATAGTTTAATAGCCTATTTTTTGCCACATACTAAATATTACAGTATCTTTCAAAGAGGCTCTAGTGGACTCTGAGAAAACAGGTTGACAAATCAAATTTGGGAAGAGATACCTCATGGAAGGTTTTTCCACTTTCATGATTTTTGTTTGTCATGATGGGTATAAACTCAAAGTTTCCAAATTTGGAAGAAAAAAAGCCTACGCAGCTGCAATCACTTATAACAACTGGATAGTAAACCAATGATTTAAGTACTAGGAAGCTGAACTTCTCCTTCCTGTATCCCATATATAAAACTATAGTGAGAAATTGTGTAACTGGAAGATGTTAGAGTAACACACATTAAGTTATGGTGGGCTACAAGGTCTAGTAGTTCCTTGTTTGCAGTGATCACCTTTTCCTCAGGTCTGCACATGACATGAAAGGAGGAGGGAAAGTGTAGGTATTCAAGCTCAATTGCTCTGGTGTAGCAAAAATGGTTTCAGGTTCCAAATAATATACGAGAACTCAATTTTAAAATCCATATAGATACCAAAATGAAAGGTTTTGGACCTTCATTGCTATATTCATAATAAAATTAGAAGCAACTGGTGCCTTAATTGCTAGAGTTTAGAGTAGAGGAATACTTTGGCAAAAGTACTTTTCACAGCCTAATCTACTCTCTTCTGCAATTTATAAAGGGTTTGGTGCACAGGCTGCTTCCAGATTTAGTACCTAGTGTGTCTCATGTGCAGACAGTACTGCGGAGCTGACCTGTATGTCTGTCTGGCAGATATTTCATGGGCAACAATCTTATCCTCACTATATAAATATAGAGAAGCAGTAGTAATAATATCAATGAGGAAAGCCTATCACAGTGATCTTTAAAAACTCTGATTTAATGAAAGCTTAACTACTACAAGACCCTTTACATCCTTTATATTTTACATCTCTTGTCCATTGCTTATTGGAAGAGACTTTCTGCTTTCTTAACATATACTTCCTTCATTCTGTGCTCCTAAATTTATCTTCCCAAGAAGTCTTTCTAAAGGCTTGTTCAGTGAACATTATGTGAGACTCTATTACATGCTGTGAGTTATTTTTCTTTGGAAACATGTTAGTTTACTCTTTATTCCTTTATGACTCTTTCTTTCATTTTGTTATACTCAAAGCAAACTATAGACATTAAATATTTCAGGCATTGTTAAATCCAGGCAAGCACTCACTTTCAAGATCAATAATGTTACAAGGTGACAGTAAATGTAAAACACTCAAAGCCCTGTAAATATTTTAAATCTGTTTCTGAAGATTTGCAAATGTTTGATGCAAATTCTGGAAGTAGTGAAAGGCCATCAGAAAGAGAACTGGGGCTGTCATCATTAAGTAAGAAGACTGTTTGCAGTCTTTGGGAAAGTGCTGAAGTAGTTCTGAGTGTCTCCGATATGAATTTCTTTGTGTTCTCCTTCATTTGGAACTTCAGGCTCTTGATAAATCAGAAAGGAACCGAACATCTTGTTCTTAAGAGAAAACAAAGGCGTAAGGGAAAGCAGTGATAGCACTGAAGGAAAACTTGAGAGATGGTAATATAGAATGAAGAGTTCTGTTTTTATAAAAAGGTTGACTAAAGGTATCTTACAATGGATGAAATGACCCCTATGCTAAAGAAAAACATGCTGAGATTAGATAAAAGAAGGGAAAAAACCCTTTCTAAGCAGGAGAAATTCAGTAAGGATATTTCCAGGAAGAGACACCAGCACTGGGGATGCCTACAAAGACAAAATGTTGAAGGGAAAAACACAGAGAAAACTGTGTGAAATCCTAGTGCTCCAGACAGTAAAGCCATCTCAAAGAAATCCTCAAGAAGTAGGGCAAGACAAGTTCTTTCCCAGGAATCAGCATGAAAGTACAGACCAGACTACTACCAGCTTTGTAAAAATGGAGAGGGTTTCCTCATTGACCCGTGTCATCTTAGATCCAGTATCCCTCATTGCTTTCATAAGATAACACTCTGCATTCTCATAGAATAAAACACAGGACAAGAGTGAACATCTTAGAGCAGGTATAGAGTCACTGATTTTATTTCCCCTTGCCTTAATTTGCTTTGCTTGCTGTACCTAGAGGTTTCATGTTAATTTTGTAAACCTCAAGAAATTATTCCCCTAAAATTGTAGTTCTAGATATGCCCCTAGGCATGTTTCTGTGTCTTTTCTTTTCAGTCAAGTACTTTATTTTTGAGAATTTCACAGTTGATATTGGTTTGGTACAGAAGGTACTGAAGAATTTTGTAACCATAGGAACTGAGTTAAGGACAAAACATCTGTCTTGACAAAAAACATGAGGTTTCTTCATTCTGGAAATACAGAAGGAAAAATTTTCATATCTACTCATCTCTGATTTTTTCTTCCAATGAACGGAAAACAGGGTGAGGGGAGGACAGAAACATGGAGCAAAATACAAATACTCTTTAAGTTAATTTTAACCTATCTAAAAAAAAAAGACATACCAAAAGTTCATCCTATTTACTATGATTTATAAAATCAATATGAAAAGACATGCTTAGGACTTATATGTGATTTGATTCCTTATTGTTTTTGTCATCTTTGCAAAGTCACCCTCCCAAAACTATTTTTAATTATTTTTTTTCTCTAGAATACATATTAAGAATTCTTTTGGTTTGGTTTGATTTATTTGTTTGTGTTTGTTTTTTTTTTTAACTAAGGTTTGAAGAAATGGCGATGTGAGATTTTGCTCCAAACTGAATACTCTCCTGTCTGTCTGCCAGTACAGCACAGACTAAGGAACACTTTTCTCTTGAAATCTTATTTCCATTACTAAGCTGACCTTTAAACGAAACATTTTGTTAAGCAAATATCGTTATATAAAATTAGCCACTGTTTTCTTGTTTTGTGCAAGTAAATCCTGATTATTTGCCTCTCCATAAAGCTGCGACACAGTTCAATATTGATGCTTCTCTGCTTATCAGCAGTAGAAACCAAAACGGTGTGTTCTGCTATAAATCATACTCACTGCTGCATTTCATTTTATTGCATGGCAGTAGAACACAACATAATTGCTCCAATCTGTTATTTACAGATATGTTGCAAGACAGAGGTGGCAACTACTTTTTGTGTTGTAAGAGAAAAAGTCACCTCTCTCACACCCTAACACACCTTGAGTAAGGTTGTAGAAATTATGCTGATGCTGGGATAGAATTAATTTATTCTCACAGTAACCTTTGATTCTGTTATAGTGACTTATAAAGCTTTTTTCTTATGAATTCTCAGTGGGACCTTGCTCAACCTATATCAGTACTAGAATGAAGGAATGATACAATAAAACCATAAGAGAAATTACTTTGTAAAAAGTAAATAATTCCATATTTTTCTCATTTGCTGGCATTCTACATTGCCAATTTTCCTTGCTTAGAAAAGATATTATTAGGAATTTCTTTTTCAGTAGAAATGTTGTAGGAAAATACAAGAACATGCAGGAAATCAACACCAGACTTTTATTTCCAGTTTTATTAATAGTGAAATGCAATCAAAATTATTAATTCCTGCTATACCACTCAATCTTATCTGTTTGAGTTGCATGGTGGCCAGTACCATGTGCCATAGATCTGTGATTAATTATGGATAGGGGTGATTTCAGACTGAACTGGGAGACAATATATTGAAGGCATTTCAGCTATTTCTCACTTGGATTCAAACTATTTCACTCATATGAACGTGTACTTATTTTATGGAAGTAGAAACGTTGGAAATTGTTTCGAAGAATTCTGAAGGTAAAAGTATCTAGATCTGGTGAAAGACCAAAGACATCACTGTATGAATAATTCACAACATAACCATGATATGTGATACTTTACTTGATTTTGTGTTTAATGGTGACTGTTTTAAACAAATTGATGGAATGATGTCATCAGCCATCTTCATTATTTTTCTGACTCATATGAATTTATTACAAGAAGAATTTGATTCAACCTAGTACTCTAGAATTTTCCTGCAATAAAATTATTTTTCTAAAAAGAATGAGGCAGAGGTTTTAAATTTTTAAATGGTTCACTCCACATAGGAACATTATTAGCTGGTAAAACCACTGCTTATGGTAAAATTGAGGCTGAAAATACAAAGTGAATATCAAATACACATTTCCTGAGATCTATTAAATAAGAGAACAATCTCACTAGGGAAGTGCCATGAGTTGTTTCACTTGGCAAATTTTAGGTGGCTTGGAAAAAACACTGTAATATTTTATTTCATTAAAGAAAACACTAAGTACTTTACACTGTTATTTTCATCTTCAGTTTCTGTTTTTATACTGTTCTACTTTATTAATTTCATTTACTGTGGTTGATCTATATAAAGAAGTGTGTGGGTTCCATTTACAAAGTACTTCTGTAACAGAAACCTGCATAGCAGGACTCAAATACATTTTAAAAAAGACATAAAAAATAGCTTTCATCTTCTTTCCCTTCTTTAAATAAGAATTTCCATGGAGAGAAATTGAAACAGAATTAATGAAACCAGAAGAACCTCCTTCGCACAAGAAAGCCGAGAGCATGTTGGCTTTGTGACGCAGAGAGAAGACAAAAAGTGTTCTCTGCTCCTGCTGAGACTCCTGATGCTGCCTCTCCTGATGCCAAACCGGCTGCTATCACCTCATCGCCTGCTCTTGGGGCTGTTCCATGCTTTTGTATGAAGGGCCAAGGGTACACATTGTCCTGTGCCAAGAGAGGAATAAAGCAGTTTGGGAAAGCAAACCCTGTAACTACCAGTGCAGAAGACCAATAAACCCTGCCAATTACTCATTGGCACCAAGGGCTGAGAAGAGGAATAATGCCCAAAAAAAAAAAAAAAGCTTAAGGGCATAAGTTTGGAACAAGTTTCAAACTTGATGAGAGCCATGGGAAAATGTCAAATGTATCACACTAGAGACTTTGAACAGGATTACAGATAGAACTTTGGTATCAAGACTGGATAAGTATTTAGTTGAAATTGCCATTGTTTAAGTGACTTACAAAGGTTAAAGGAAGAAAGACTATGAACCAGAATCTATTCAGTAGCAACATTTTTTAAATCCTTTATACATTTAGAGCCAGTGCAAGGTGTGATGCTTTGCTCATTCAATAATTTATTCAATAGCTCAACACCTATTAAATGACATCACTGCAAACTGCAGTTTCAAACAAAACCTTCTTGGTTCTGGAGGCACCTGCTGCAGATGTCCAGAAAATAGGCCAGTTATTTACAATAAAAGCCTAGTTATCATCTAGGCCTGCAAAAAATAGAGCCTAATTGCTGAAATCTGGTGTACTAATGGGGTGTAGACAGCAAGCTATGACAACATGACATCCATTTCATGTAGGTGACAAACCAACAGTCTGGTAAAAAAGCAGCCATATATTTGAGTTAAACTTATTACCTTCTTATGTAGTATTTGTTATATTGCATTTTTTAATCTCTGAATTTTCTTGCTCCTTAAGCTTCTTTTCATTGGCATTTTATTGCAAATATGAATGAATGAAAGTACAATGTATTTTAAATATTTTTTCATATATATGTATGAAATTCAATCATAACCAGCTATGATATTTGACCAAAACACTTTGGGTGCAGATTTATATTAGGTATAACTCCAACCATTAGTGTTAAACAGCAGTTTCAAGTTGGAATGCAGATTTTATCATAGCAGGAAATCAGAAATTAGTCAAGAGTTTGGAGCCACAAATGACATAAAACCTTTACTGTGTTACTAACTACTGATAATTCTGGTATAGACCTTAAGGGAAAAAAAATATTATGCAGGTCAGTGGCACCTGCTGAATTAACCAGAGGAACAGGTTTTAAATGTCTACTCTGCAAAGAAAAGCAGAGTGGAATTTTCTAAAAAATCTTATTTTGTCTCATCCAAAAATCTGAAATTCCAGGTATATTTTGGTCTTCACCCAAATATTTACTGACAAGCTAAAGAAAAGAATGCCATATTCTCCGCCAGAGGTATTCAGATGCTGTAACAGGAAGGTGTCAGCTCGAGTTCTCCTACCTGGGAACAGACATGGCTCCATCTCTTTCAGTTTATAGGATATGGCAGGTTTTCAACTGATCATGATCAGTGGTAGTGATGGTAAAAATTGCAGCCTCTGTAGCAAACACTGGCCAAAGCTTGTTTATAGAAATTCACCCTGTTATAGTTAAATGGAAAATGTACTGGCTTGTGACAGAGGAAACAAAGACATCACTTTTGCAAGTTCCATGGGGTTCCATGTTGATTAGTTCCCCAGCCTGTTTCACAGAAGCCAGTATCTCCCCTATAGCAAACTGATGTTTCCAGTGATAAAAATATCAGAATTTCTTAGGTACTGAAATGAATTTGACACTAGAGTTTCTAGAACATGTCCTAAGTGTGCTTTCAGAAACTGGTATTGGCATTTCAGGTTTACTTTTGTTTACCATTTACTTCAGATTTTTGATCCCTTTAGGTATGTGCCATATGTATATTCTATCATGGTAACACTTTACGATGGAGAACACTGCTGTCACTTAGTTCAGACAATTCTGAATGTGCTCTGACAACACTGGGGCAGGTTTGGGCTGGAAAAGCAGAAGCAGAGAAGAAAATGCAGTAACAGTTGCAATTTTTAATGAAAAACCTTCTATCTCCTATAATGCACTTTTATGGCAACCCCAGTTAATAAAATTTTACTGATGAAAATCAATTAATAAATGACATTACTAGAAAATTCAGATAACAATACCTTTTCTTCAAAATAAATGACAACTCTGCTCTACATTAACCTTACCAAAAATGACAGTCCTTAGTTAGATTCAGGTTTGTCAGATTCTTCTCTTTACTGCCACCAGGGTAATTGAAAATAAATATTAGCCAATTTAACTAACATGATGGTGAAAAAATTATGGAAGTTAATGATTCAATGCTAATTTTCTTAAAAATGCTATCACTGGTGAAATAGATTAACTAGGAATTTTCTTCTTGAATTTTCCCTGCACAAGGCAATTTTCTTATGTTCATTGAAAAAAAAATAGAGGATAAAGTAAGGGATGTGTACTGTGTTGCTTATAATGGCCACTTGTTTCTCTGAAGCTTAATATGAATGTATAAAATAGAAGTCTGTGGTCTTGTAAAATCTGTTTTCTCAATAGCACTGTGTTCTGTTTTGTGAAGTGAGAAGAAACCATTTTTATAGAGGGCAAAACTACTTATGCCAATAAGTTCCAAAGAGGGTGGAAAATACCCCAAATCAACAAACTGAGCAAAGAACACTTCCCTAAAATTAATTATCCTTTTACCATTTCATCACTTCATGAAGGAAAAAAAAATCAAAGAGAGTTCAGGAATATTTTTTTAAATTAAGATTTGACTCATTATTATTAGCATTATTGAATATTTATTCAAATAGGAATTTTTCATGTGTAACTTGTAAAGTTTCTCCTTCATATTAATATTAAATGAGTCCAGAGGCACACTTTCTTTATTACAAAATTTGTGTAGCTTAAAATCTCAATAGCTTTTTGAGATTTAAAATTTCAAAATAGTGTTTTGAATCAGTTTAAAATTTATTTTGACCAGTGACAATAAACAATTGGCACAGTGGTAATTAAGAATTTTTCAAAATTAAATATTCATTCATGGCAATTTAGTCAGATTTTGAAAATAATTGTGATTCATGTCCATGAAAGAACTGTAAGTTTTTTATGTCTATGTTTGTAGTCCGTAGTAGCACCAACCAAAACCTAAGTAAAAATGGTCTCCCTTAAAGCATTTACTACAGTCAAAAATATTGATATAAAGCCAGAGTAAAGGGTGAATGTGGACTTAGATCTAAACATGCAAAGAAAACTTACTTTCACAGGGTTATATCAAAAGTCTATCAAACTTCACCTTTGGTTTACAGTTTTATCCAGATTAAACATATCACACCTTTTGAGCATTTGAACCAAATGACAGAAATTCTGCCTTTCTGATCCTCCACTATGGCTACTGTAGGTTCGTTCATACTTTAAATATTCATTACATGCTTAGTGGAGTGCATTTGCTTCTCTTTATGCTTTTGGCAAGTTGAGGCCAAGTTCCACACCTTGGAAATACTGCCAGCAGAAGAGCAGTGTAAATCTGAGACTTAATAAGATGCAAGTTCACTTGCGGATCTGTTTGCACACCAATGATGGTACCAGCCATCAGAATGCAGGCTTCAGAGGGAAGCACAGACTGTATTGAAGAGATCTAGTGATAGATGGAGCCCTGACAAAGTGTCACCACCCTACTAAAAATCCAAGATATTTTTCCTTTGATGTTCATGATGATTATGGTGACAGACTCAGTTGTCTGAGAAATATAATATCCTGTGTTTTTATCTCCTTGTTTGGTCTTTCACAAAATCAGGTGGAAGCCATCACATTTCTTTAACTCAGCACAAAATAAAATACACAGCAAGACAAGGGGCAGCTAAAGACCCAGTTCATGACAGCAAATGTGTTACATAGTGAAGCTCCAGCTGCTGAGCTGGACAAAGCCAGACTATTCAGATGTTAAGTTCAGCCCTCTCATGTATAAATGCAGTATATAAACATGGTCTTGGCATCTCAAAGTTTTGTTTGAACACAGGGAGTTGTTGGAGAACTGCAGGATGGATTTCAAACTCAAGCAGAAATAATGCCTATGAAAGTCAAAATATGGTCTCCACTTCATCCACTGCTACCTTTTTCTTTCCTTTTCAGCTTTTTCTTTTTCCTAATAATTTGCTGTGCTGAAAATTGAATCAGTTAATAGGTTTGGTTGTTTTTTTACAGAAATATATGTACATATCTGTAATTTTGTTTGAATTTCAATTCAAATTAAATCTTTTAGATTAAGCAAACACTGATAATCAAATTGTAAATCTATTTTATAGGTAAAGCAAAACCTGATCTTAATTCAGAATTCTGCTATCTTGCCTTCATTGTTAAGCTTGTTTATTTTTAATGTAACAGAAATATTAAAGCATTCTATAACATATAACAATAACATATATTGGGTGATACTGTGGACAGTGCTAGAATCCTACACACTGCTTGAACTGTGTCTTTGAATTATGCATAATCCTCATGATCCCCAGCCTAAAATCACACTGGCTGGGATCTATTTAAATCCAAGTGTCTCATTTTGTTTTCCATAATCCACCAATTCATTCTATCTCCAGCAACCTGAGTAGTACCCACCACCTTCTTGAGGAGCAGATTCACATTTCAAATTTTTATATAAATTTTAACATTTTAAATCTATTTATGGTGGTTCCTCTACATATGAAAGGGGAATATCTGCACAGAGCATTAACAGTTACTTTAGATCTGATGCCACTTTTCTAATAAAAGCATGGTTGTAACCTCATCACTCATGCAGAGTATTTCTCTTCATAGAATGTCAGAGTCAGGAACTGAAATAATATTGTCCACATTCAGTGTGATAACTCTTGCAATAGAATTATACAGCAAAATTAGTTTTGCAAATACAGTTTCCTGCAAGTTTGCACATATTGTCCATATCCAGCTGTGCTTCTGTGCTGATCTTATGGATTACTTGTCAGAACCCACTAAAATGCATTTAACCTCCAGCTGCACCTGCTCTAACCTGCTCTTTTATCACAGCCACTTTCTCACTACTAGCAAAACAACTGAAAACCTCTACTCTCTCATACAATAGATTGTCATCATCAGTAGTTATGTTTTGGAAAAGTTATGTAAAAGACCTATTTAGAATCAGAACAATATTTTTTTTATTCATCACAGACCTGGTTTTTGCTTCTTCTGTTTTTGTAATTCCATCAACTTTAATATTTCATGCTCTGTGATGAGTTGAAGATGATGAGAACCAGAGTTGTGACCTACAATTTTCTCTTGTGAATTTTCTGGAAATTTACTACAATTGGCATGGAGATCAACACCAGCATATTGATTAAAAACTTTTGGGAAAAGAATGACAAGGGTGTGCACAGACTAGTATCCTATATTCAGGAACATATATGTTGAATGTGTCTACAGGGAGCATTTATTTGTTATCCAGTAGCTGGGATTTTTTTCTTTTTTTCCTTTTTTTTTTTTTTTCAAAGAACTGAAGGTATACCATCAACAGAATATGAATACAGAGCGACTAAAGTTTGATAGATTTAGTTTAGTAACTAAATAAATTTAATAGATTTTATGAATTTTTTATTAAAAATATGTAATCAGGAGCTGTCAGATACAAACCTTCTATACCTATTTTCCTTGACTCCGTAATAGGTGATAATACTCGAACAATAGTATTATTGGTTTACAAACTATATAGCAAGTTGTTGTCTTGCTGTACTCACTAATGAAAAGCACTCTTCTTTAAATGAGAAAATTATAGGAAAGCTGTTTTTCATGAAGACAAAGTGTCAAACTTTTTTCCCTTTACCTACAGCTGACAGTTTCAATCTCTAGCTTTTTCAAGACTTAAGAACCAAGAAGAGGATATAGAGGCCCAATATATGTTCAGCTCCAAGGAGAGTTCACAGCTACTGTAATATAAGACTTTGTTTCCTTTTTTCTAAAGGATTCTTGTTTTATTTCTGTGATAAATTCTCCCTTTAAAATACATGTGCCAGCTCTGGATGCATTACTGTAATCTTGCTTGTGTAGCTTAAAAACATTATTTACTCCAGAACAGCTTTTTATTTTCAAAATACAAGCTGAACCCATTGAACCTGATTGCTGTCTAAGCAAGACAGTCCTTCTGAAGAATTTAATATGGGCTGAAAAATAGTTCTTCAGCCAGTCTTGATTTTTTTCCAATTTCAACCCAAGCTTTCCCTGAGTGAGAAAAAATTTTGGTCATTATGATCTCTAATAAACACAAACATGTTCAAGCTCACATAAAAATTAAAATTAATCTCAGCCTTCACTTTCTAATACTTCCTGAAATCCAATAGCTGTTTATTGAGTGCAGGTACTTCAAACTCAAATTGTCAGGTACTCATTGAAGTGGTGCCACTAAGGGTTAGCAGTCATTTGCAAATTGCAAGAAAGCACAAAGTGTGTGGTCCGAAAACCTGAGAATCCAGTTCATACTGTTTCACAGTGGCTGTTTAAAACTGTTTTTTCTTTCAAACACAAAATATTTTTCCCCTGGTATCTGGCCTTTTAACAACTGTAGACTTCACAGAGAAGAGAAAAGCTTTGGCTAATTGCAATAGAATTACTTCTAAAATACTTCTGAACGCGAAATGGTTTCCATTCAAAAATCAGCTTTTGACATGTTATTTAGATACATATTACTAGGAATAAAAGAAATAATATTCCTGCGTACAGAGGAGCAGCACTTCTACAGCATTTGTGGAATAGAAGATAATATTATTAACATTAGTTTGCTTTTCCCTACAACACTCCTGTTTTGGTTTCTAGGCAGTAAATATCTACGATTATGTTATATTTGTGAATGACAGATTCCATCAATGCAAAGCAGTACTGGGTTTGCATGGCGAGGTTTTGGCAGCCAAGGGGTGCAGGAGTGGCTTCTGTGAGAAGCTGAAAGAAGCTCTCCCCGTGTCTGAAAGAGCCAATGCCAGCTAGCTCCAAGCCAGACCTGCTGCTGAGCCCATCAGCGATGGTGGGACCTGCACTAGAGCAGCCTGTTCCTGAGGGGCTGCACTCATGGAGGGGATCCAGGCTGGAGAAGTCCGTGGAAGACTGTGTCTCACGGGAGGAACTGCATGCTGAAGCAGGGGAAGGAGTCGTCCCTCTGAGGAGGAGGGAGTGACAGAAACCATGTGTGAGGAACTGATTGCAATACCCATTCCCTGAACCCTTGTGCCACTTGAAAGGATGGGAGAGAGAATTAGAACAAAGTTAAGCCTGGAAAGTAGGGAGCAGTGGGGGGAAGGCATTTTAAACATTTTATTCTACTTCTCATTATTCTGGTCTAATTTGATTAGTAATAAATTCAATTAATTTCCCTAACTTGAGTCAGTTTTGCCTGTGATGGTAATTGCTGAATAATCTCTCCTTGTCCTTAACTCATGAGCCTTTTGTTATATTTTCTCTCCCCCATGCAGCTGAGGAGGGAAGGGACAGAGTAGCTTTGGTGGACACCTGGCATCCAGCCAAAGTCAAACCACCAGAGGACCATACTCTGAATATCTAAAATTCCCATTCCAATAGTGCACAGGAAACATAGAGCTGTTTTGACTACAGCCTGGAACCTTAAAACTAAACTATACTGGTTTATGCACAATCAAAACTGCTGCTGCATGGGGATCTTTAGGCCTTGCAAGGAGGAACTAAGCTGGTTTAAGCACTTTTATGTCTGACTAGAGAGGCATCTTTTTTCTAAAGATTACGTAACTCCTAATTTAATGTCCTCTTTGTTCTAAGTACTCAGTGTATCTAATTTCTTGTATATAGCAAGAACCTGTATTATAACTAAGAACTTAGTTAAAAATCATGGTTTGCCCTTGATTAGTTAGCAGAGAGGGAAGTAAAATCCAGCAGCTCTTTTAATGCAAAATAATGTCCATTGTATTTTAGTTACCACAAAGTCACCATGCTATTTTGGACCTAAAGAACCAACCATGAAGAAACACAATGACAAGAATTTACTCTCATTCACGTCTCAAAGTATTTTCACTAGCTTCATTTGAATGCCAGACCTTATTCTAAGCTATATTTGCACACTGCCTATGAACAAAGGCTTACTGAAATGGGTAAAGATCGAACATCTAAATCCAAATGCCTAAGAAAGATAAAGGGAAACAGTCAAAAGATCTTTGTCTATTTAAACTAGTATTATGCTACATACAATATAATTAAAACATACCAAAATGAAATGAGTAATCAATGAACCTTGAACTGACAGTTAAATCAGGTAAAAAATTACTGAGAGAATAATTACTTTGAAAATGGAAACTTATTCCATATTCTGAAACATCTGACTCATAAAAAAACCTTTTCTTAAAGGTCTTACTCCTAAATAATACATCTCTTTCTTTCCAGAGTGAGAAACATCATCTTTCTGTGTAGTAATTTTGAGATTAATTCTGAGAAAAACATTTGTGTTCCCAAACTTTATAGGCTCCAACCAAAATATGCAGATAGCACACATTCTAGAATAAGCAAGAGACAGAGTTGAAGTCTCTTTCCTCCTCTTTGTGTGGAGGAAAATCCATATTGAGGTAAACGAGAACCGTGAGATACTCGGAGTTCTGTGACCCAGTTGTCCCAGTTCAAAGTCTTTGCTGCAGCCATCCTGGGGCTGAGAAGGAGGCGTTCACCACCGATAACCTTATCGTGTATCACTAAATTATCCTGCCTAGTGAATGCATTTCTCCTTTGTCTCACATCAGTACCAGCACAGAGATCAATCTAACACATTTAAATTCACCCATTCATTTGATTGACTCAGATTGTATTCTGAACCCTTCCATTTTAGGTGACATTCCTTTTCCATGAGGTAAAATTACTCAGCCATAACTATGGAACAAGCATTAACCTTTTTGGCAGGTTAAGGTTCATACAGGGCAAGATTTGTTGATAATATTTTGAGCTCAATTATATGTGTGTACCATACTGTAATCACTAACTGTGATTTGCCAGATGCTTTAAAATGTTATGGCCCACACAGTAAATACTGCAGTTAGAAAAACAAAGTGAAACGGTGAAGAGACATGCATTTTTGTCTATCCAAGGTAACAAAATCATCTCTCATTTGAGGTTTTCAGAAAGCTTTAAATGTATTTATTAGATAACTCATTGCACACCTCTATGCAAATAGCTGAGGTTCATCAACTTGGGGCTTGATCCTCAAATTCTAAGCTAGCAGCTAACTTCTTCTGGAACCCTCTGCCACACTAGTTAATTTATTAACTTACAAAAGAATAACTTAGCTACTTCCAGTGATTTGTCTGTTAACAGTAACAGATTCATCTCTCCTCATTCTTCTTACATATTTAATTCCTGAGGGGCAAATAAGATACAGTAGACAATCTTATTTATGACACAAAAATCCAACTAGTTTAACTCATGCAATGGATCTTGTTTTTTTCCCAAATACACTTGAGCCAGTTGCAATCCAGTTCTTAAAAGGGACACTTCTAATACAGCAAATTTTGAGTAAAAAATACTCATGTGATGAAAGGTTTGCAGGAATACACTGTAAATGCCGCTGAAGATCACTCAGTAAGCTGATAATGTCAAATCTAACAGACCTGCAAGCCATTTCCTCTCTCTCAGTTATTAATGAAGAAATTTAGAAGGTTCGTGCTGCTCAAAATGTTATCACCTGAAAAATTTTACAGTCACATCCTTATTAAAAGAAACTAATAATCATTTGTCAATTTATTTTAATTAACAAGAAAAGCTCCTTGAATATTATTGTTGATAAATCACTATATAAGCAAGCAGAAAAGAAACACATACTGACATAAAGGAAAAATTCCAGTCTTGTAAAGAGGTTAGTGCTGTAAGAATTCATTAACTTAAAAAATCACAGAGATTCAATAATAAAAACTGCCTGTACTTTTTATAGTTGTAAGGCTCCATAAAATACAAATTACATTAAACAAAATAAAAGGTGCTTTAAAAATTCTGTAGGAGGATTGACTTTTATGAGCGTGTAGTTTGGCTAGTGAAATTATTTGAGTGACATGAAGATTTTACTTCTCTTTTCATACAAATTGAATAAAAATGGGTTGTCCCCAACAAAAAGACACAGCTGTGGTTTCTCTCCCAACCTCTTTTTCAGGGACACAAAGTATATGGATGAAGAATGCAGTTGAAAGAAGGAAGTTAAAAACTGAAGTTAACATTTACTATTCTGTTCAGTCTATAACTCTTATACTAACTTTGACATCTCTGAGAAGCAATAGATGTAGTTTTTATTTGGTTTATTTTCCAGTGATGGTAAAGATGTATAGGGAAGTAAAGGAAAGGGTTTTTTTTTTATTTTTCCTTGAAAATGAGAAAGTAGAATGAAAAATATGCTTGTTTGTTTGTTTGTTTGTTTGTTTGTTTGTTTGTCTTTGTTTTGTAAGGTTTTGGGTTCTGGATTTTTTTTAATAAAAAAGAAAAGTAGTTCTGAACTTGCCATTTGTATATTTAAATCATTTGATGTATAATTTGAGTTTTTAGTGATGGTGCACTACTGGCTTAGTTTAGCTTCACTGAATTAAGGCCATGTCAATGTTTTCTCTTTTTTGACATTTGACATGCTAAAAAGATATTTCAGAAAAGTTTTCCATGATTTAAATTTATTATTTCTTGTGAGAAGATCTAAATTTGAATTGATTGAACCATTTGAAAAAATACAGAAGTACTTCTAGTCTATAAAATAGCAGTAAAAATATTGCTACCTGGATGAACATTTTTTGCATCGCTTCCCCAGGGGAGTCAATGTGATCTACAGTATTCTACAGCACCCAAAGCTTGTATATGGGTCTCAAAATCTTATATTTCAATGTAGCTGGAGAAAATTTTTATGCAATATACTTAAGAGAACATCAAAACTGCATATATTTATTTCCGTGACATGTGAATGTCTAAGTTTTATATATTGTTTAGACAATGCAATAAGAAATGTGCTTTTACTTAGTCTTTGGTCCATAGCCCAGCTGCTTGGCACTTTTAGGTGTAAAAGGAACAAAAGCGTTCTTGAGAGGATATCTGAAAAAATTCACTTCAGAAGAAGAATTTAGGAGTGAGAAAAAGCTTATATAATTACTTCCAACATATGTTATTTGGTGTTTATCGACAGAAAATCTGAGTCACAGCTTTGAGGAGTCTTAAACAATAAAATTATAGGATAACAAATACTAGAGGAAAAAGGTTTTAACAGAAGAAATTTTTCTCTCTGTACCAAAATGTTCCAGGAAGTGAAATATTAACTCTTAAAATGCAAGTACTCTAATTCCAACTTTTTCTTATACACAGAATGTCAAGTATGTGAAGGGAACGAGAAGGTGTCACAAAATGTTTACAGTCTCCATCACACCCCAGACCCCCAGTACTACAGAAAACACTCTCAGGTATAGTTTTGACCCAAACCAGAGGCATCTCCTTAGTGGACAGCACAGCAGCACAGAAAGACTTCTTTGTGCTCTTCTTCCCTTGAAATAAGCTACTTACCAGGATTTTATTTTTTCTGTGCCAATTGCTGTGCTGCTATGACTACCGTGCTTTTGATGTGATACCTGGTTTCTTTGAAGCTAAATTGGCACTCCATGCACAGTGCTGCAATTTGCAGCATTGGGGGACCAATAAAGTGGCTTAAAAGTAAGCCACTTTTCCTCTTCGGGTCTTCCAAGTGTAAACTTGTCTCAGCTAATAACTGAGTCTGCTGTTTGCTAAAGTAAGCTCTGAGTAGACGTAGTTTTTTAGTTTTTCAGAGATTTTTTTGCCTGCCAAGGCTTTAGCTTTATCCTCTGAAATGTGGCTTGTGTTTCGTTCAGTCAGAGAAAACTGCCATATTGCTACCTGCCTTCATTTGTTTCTGTTGTTATGGTGATGGTGATACATGCATAATGCATTCAAGGCTGGTAGAACTTCTGCAAAAGATAACTAGGAGTCTTCTCACTGTATCTGTCAGATGGCCAGTGTTGTTATTCTTCCAGTTTGGTAAACTGTGACACAAAACGAGAAATTGCTCATCTATGGCGATGATGAGAGACCTATCTCGTTTTCGTTGAAATCATTGGGATAACACCTCCAGCTAGTGTAACTCAGAGTAGTTCCTTTACAATCAATGCAACTGATATATATTATCCAAGGATTTGGTTCCTACCTGAAAATATTTACTTTAGCAAGGGTGAGTACAATAGGAATGTTTTTTCTGTTATATCAGTGTTCAAACCTTGTAAAGACACCAAACTAATGTGTAATTTTTTCCATTTGTCCCTTAATCAGGATTTTTTTTCTTTGTTTGCATGGGGATTCTTCACTTCTTCGCTGCTGCATTTCCAAGCAAAGGCACGCAGTTTTATGGTAGCAGAAGGCTTATTTTCAGTAAGACAGTCAAGATGCATAAACGTAAACAGAGACCCTATAAACACTGAAACGTAATTCTGAAGAAGGTAGCTAGGTTAAAGTCCAACTCTTGCAAACAGCAACCTGATAAATTGGCTGTGATTGTCTTTAAGGCACAGGTGAGGAAATAAATAGTAAGATCCATCTCATTTCCTGTGCACCACTGTATTAGGCATGTTCTCTGTTAGGGAGGAGTATGATACACTCCCTCATATGAAAAACTAACAAAGAATCAAACAGCCTAAAGAGATCAGAAGAGATAGGAAGTGTGGGAATAATTTTTGTGGATTTTTGTTGGTTTTTTTAATACTTGGTTCCACATTATTGTATCTGCTCATCTAGCAAATGATAGTGAGGTAACTCAGGGGAAGAAAAAAGATATAATACTTCCATTTGGCAATATAGAAAGAACTCTGATTTGGAATTGCAATATCATGCCTATTGTGGCAGAACCTATTCATGATGTTCCTGAGGACTCAATCTAGGCTAAAGAATGGTACAAATTCCATGTCTTATCTGAAAAATTTCTTCTGAAGAATGCCAGGTTTCCTAAAGAAATATATTGATGTACTCCATAGTCTTTCCAGCAGGGACAAGGAGCAAATATCATTTGCTTCTAGTATTTGAAATAATGAATCAATTACATATCATGATTTTGATAAAAGTGGAGGAAAGTGCACCAAATATTTTCAATTCCTTTTCCTTTAGCATGCTCAGAGAATCCAGAAATAGGATACAGAGCTGATAAATTATTTAAACTAGAATAACGGGAGCAATAAGCACTGCTTTTATCCACCTGTGATTTCAATATGATGATTTTCATTTCTGACTTAGCTACACTTTTACCCATATTAAATTATTCTTCTTCCTCTTTTACTGCTGTCATTTTTAAATATAGTTACATGTGTTAAAAATGAAAACAAGTTAATAGAAAATATGTTCTATTAACAGAATTATTGCTGTATAGTATTGCACCCAGATGCACAAAGGGCATCTAGTCATGTCTTTTGTAGCCTTCATCAGGCTGCAATAGTAAGAAACTGACAGCACACAGACAGGGGGGATGAGCTACCACACTGGGGAACATGTGCTGCTAGAATAGATGCCAAGTGGTGGACAACCATGAGTCACAATTTCCCTGTGTAATGACAGCAGCGTCACCACTAAACAGAATTCAGTTATTAATGCACTACAACTTTCTAACTGCCAAGCTATGGGTTGAGGATCTTCCAATATTTACGATACCACAGAAGAAAAATCCGGCAGAAATACTGATATAAATAGACAGGTTTACAATGGTGTGATTAGGATCATGGCGTGGGTTGGAAGAGACCTGTAAGACCCAGTTCCAACCGCCCTGGGCAAGGAGTCCACCCTCTGTGTGCAGTGGTGTAGAGGCACTTCAGCTGGGATATCGACCTCTTCACCTCATGGGAGGAGACATCTCTTAATGGCTTCGGGACAATTTACAGGTACTTCCCTGTTGATTTCTGCTTCCTCTCCAAAGCTCAGAACAACATCCTCTTCCCTCACCAAATCTAGTTTAAGTTCCTGCTAATAAACCCAGCCAGGCTGCTACCTAGAACAATCAAATCCAACTTGGTCAGGAATGGCCAATCCGATGTCAACAGGTCTGGTCTATCTAAAGTGTGTCCCAGATCACAGAATCCAAAGCCCTGAGTGTGGCACCATCCACACAGCCAGTCTTTTACTCGTTCTGTTCATCTCCTTCTTCCTGGGTCCCAGTTTCCAGCTGGGAGGATGTAAGACAACACTGCCTGTGCCCTTGAGACAAGAGAATTCTAGCTGTGACTACACATATTTCTGTGTAGCATAACTCCAGAGCTAATCATAAATACAGCCTTTAATCTCAGTGAAGGCAAATTTGCCCTAGATTTTATGCTGCTTCACGTTACACTATTGCTCTGCTGTCACCTGCATATTTTCTGAAATTTTGCAAAACTGGACTGTCTGAAGCAGAAGTGGTTCTATGTAAGTCTTGTTCTCATAATGGCAGGGGATTTCAGCTCATTCTTGTAAAAATGCCGTGTACTACATAGATTTATTCTCCTTTGAGAAATTCTATTTTCACATGAGACAAGAATTCAATTTAGCACACCTTTTTCTAGGTGTACTCTATGAAAAACTGTCTTAAAGATTCCCAAGAGGTTTCTTTAGTGATTCTGTCATGATAGGGAAGAAACATTTTTTTCCATAAAATGTTTAATAAAGCCTAATTTTGCACTATCAAGCTTTCATTTTAAGACTTTAGAATTCTAATAATAATATTAAACTCTTACTGGGAAAGATCTCCATGAATATAGTGTGTTTTCCTCTCAGAATCAATTCTTCCAAGTTTTCATTTCAAAACAACTTCTGTTTCTAAATTAAATCTTACCATAATTTAACTCAAGGTAAAGTCTAGACACATCTAAGTAGTGCATAAAAGAAATCATGAAAGAAATTTTTAAAATTACCAGAAAATATTGATCCTATGAATTCATGTTTTTCCCATTCAAGTCTATAGAAATTTTGAATTGTAGTTCTAAGTGTCCTTCAGTTTTTACTTTAATAATGTTCTATGTATGCAAATATTTCTACATGGAATATTTTATTTTTTTGTTCAAATGTTTGCTCTTATGTAAGGTATTTTGATTTCTTCTTCATTCTGCAAGGCTACTGGAAAACTGTGTATTAAAGCATACGGAAAAATTTCTAAAGATGTCTCTTACTAAATATTTGCAGCATAATACTGATTCTGGGATATCAGAGAACAAGTGGTTGTTTATGACCATGACAAAGTGTCTAAGGTAACTATTATCTGTAACTTTTATTTTTCTTCTAAATTGTACAGATAAAAATATTCAAAGAATAATACAGGTATTAACTATGTCAATTGAAGTTTAACCTCCTAAACGTTTCAGAGGTTTGTTAATACTTTGTTACAGAATTAAAAATATGAATTTGTTTTGTTCACTTCCAATCAGAAACATGTAACTGGACTCAGTGCGTTTAAGATTGTTGCTCACTAATTACCCAGGTACCACCAGCATGACAGTCCCTCTGCACAGCCTGCAACTTGCATTAATTTTAAAAGCACTCAGGATGTTTTCCTACTATTGCAACACAAGGAACAGTAAAGAGTGATGTCATTTGAAAAAACAGAATTCAGTAAAGTCGAAGAAATTTGTTTCAGCTGCTACTATAACATTTTAAGCACTGATGATTCCTTAACTCTGGAAGGAATCTTGCTACCTGTAGCTGTAAGTGAAAAAAATCTGCATTTCTCTGTTGAATTCTCTTGCAGATTTACATGGAATCTTCTGCATAATTTTGCAAGGCAAACCTACATGGCAATATTTACATCCTTAGACAAGGACCAGCAGAGTAGATTCAGAATGAAAGAAAAAAACTAAATTTTTTCTTGCTTATGGTGAAATTTTCTGTAAAAAAATCCCTGTTTAATACTTTTCTATATTTTCTTTATATTCACTCTCTCTCTGACCTGAATTGCTTTCATTCTGCTGCTTTTCCTCTACTGTGTGCTTCTGATTGTGTATGGGAAAAATACTCTAGCTTTTTTTCATCTTAGGTCCTCTAGCTAACATGCACAGAGGGTGGCAGTGTTCCTTTTCAAATAGTAGAATTATTATTTAGATTTTATGGACAAATTCCATAATTGTTGCTTTATTGTAGTGAAGTGCTATTGTACTGGCTGCTCTTACTGATAGAAATTATTGTTTGCAATACCACTAAACTGAATTTAAGAAAAGTGTGTATTTCATAGCATAAAAGCATTCTGTTTTAAAATAATTTTATGTTGGAAAAAACACATCTGCTTCAGGTATACTGATAATCAGAAAAAAGGGACTGGCCAGTGTTTATCAGAAAAGATAAAAGCATTTTTTACCTTCCTTAGTAAAGTGGAATGTCCTATGATTACTGTTCTCCCTTTACAAGTGTCAATACCTGAAGACAATATAGAGTATTTTCCAGGTTCATTAAAGAAGATTCAGGTCTCTAAGTTTTTTTGGAAGTTCTACAGTGAGTCACTTACCCTTGAATTTAGGAATATAGATGAAGTTTCTAAATATCTTGTTCAAAAGAGTGAGCACAAGCCAGGAAACAAGTCTGCAGAAAAACAAAAATAGACACAACATACCAGACGCCCAGGGTTAAGACTTAAAAATCACAGTAGTGTTTCACTGAAATTGATGTTGACATTTAGATAAAGACATTTATAAATATGCTGTTAAAAGTGTGTTAAGCCTGCACAGATCAGCATTCTTTAATATTCATATGTAATACAAACAATGAGCAGAGCTGAGCAGGGTTGAATATTCCCTTTATTTTTGGGCGAACAGTTTCATGTCCAACTACATTTGGAGAAGCAAAGAGAAACCCACCCACCCCCAATATTACAGCTGTTTTATTCATTATTACTTGATTTAATACATGTGCAATGAGTTGAAATGTAACCTTCCACAGATGGTGGCTCAGCCCACAGTACACAAATGCTGAAGGGCAAGCTCTGTCTTTAATTAAATTTGCCTAACATTAGCTGTATAGTTTTCGGTTCCCAAACAATAATTGCTCAGTCTGAAATTTTCTCCTGACACTTTCCATTTTGGAAATTCTCCTTCAAGCTACTGGGATTATGTTTGGGCAGAAAGAGGAGGAGGAGAAAGAAAATGAGAGATATCCACACTATGACACACTTCTGTGCATCAAATAAAACAGACATGTCATGAACCATTAGTTAGGTACGGACATAGAGCAGGTTGTGGGTATGAAAGATACAATAACAGCAGAATCTTATTAATACAAACACCTGCTAATAAAATTACATGCAAAACTAGAAACGTCTTTAATCAGCATTTAATTCTTGGTCTTTTATTATTGGTAGGCCTTCATCTAGGGAAGGGCATTAGTTCAAGGCTTTACATAGAAGTAATGCAGATCAATGGATTAGCCCTTCAGGAGAGGGACTAATTATTTTAATTAGAATATTCTAATTAGAAAGGTTTGAACTGATGATTAAAGAATCTTGCATGCCTGGAATTTTAATACAGTTATTGTTGAGTAAACATGATAATATATGTAGAATGTATGGTACCTTGGTTAAAGAGCTAAGATGTTCTTTTTTGGAATGCCTGAAAAAGTCACAGGAAAGACTTTGGGAAAGATGGTCTAAATTCTGCATGCCAGGTGTTGAGATTATATACTTTCACATAGAAGAACCAGAAATTGTATCCACTATTCTGTTTGTGTGCTACAATTTATTAATAATACAGTTTAATAGAAAACAAGGTATTCTACATTAAAAGTAACAATCTAAAATCAAATTATCTCAGTCAAATACTCAATGAAGCATGTGGGTGATTTAATTTCACTCTGTATTGAGGGAAATTATATTTGCAGAGTACTCTCAGAAGTGAGATGCCAATAAACTTTACTTTATCTATTTTTAGAGATAAGATGAAGTGGGAAGAAGGGGGAAGTGAAGATGTAATATAATTGAATATCTATCATTAAACATCTAATTATTCTGATAACCACATAATAGTGCTCTGGTTTCTCATATTTTACTCATCGACACCAACAATCTAAACTAAGTAATTGGAAAAGAGATTGTGTGAAAAGTTAAATAAATAAAACACCACTTCTTGACACCAGGATAAACACTGATAAATTCACTTATGTTCTTTTCCCCTCCAGGTGCTATACACTTAATGGTTAGAGACACTAATAGGAGGGTGTCAATTCAGTAAATATCCTGAACTTTATGAGTCTGAATATTTGGCCTCATGCTGCTTCCTCTGCTCCCTGCACTGCAGTCTGGCATTTTGCCCATCTGTGACAGTACCAAGGCAAGCACAAAGCCATGCTATGTGTGCACAGAGAATATGAACTGCATGTTCTAAAGCAACTTTTTAAGGGCTCTCTTAGGACAGTATAAGAAGAATGATAAGAAAACATGTAGAAGATACTTTTCGAATCTCTAAGTATTTTTAGGATATTAAGGATTGCTTTATTTTTCTTGGGTTGCATCCCTTTATTTTACACTCTAAGCAGAATTTTTGGTGAAAAATATTTGATGGGATATACTTAAAAATATTAGCTATTGTTGGTTAGGCTACTCACCTAAAATATAAGAAGCCATGGTTCAAATATATGGGATTTGCTGATCTCCTTATTCCAGAGGATATTTTAAGCCCTGAGCATCTCTCTTCAAATACTGCCACATTTTGAAATAGACCACGCAAATCTCTTTGTGTTTAACATCTATAGATATATATGGCATACTTTCTTTGTCAGTATGTGCATCACTGAGATTTTCAAACCGCAAAAACCAGATGCACCTTCCTCTTGGCACCTGACTTTGAGATATTTATATTAGTTCCCCCCTCAGTCTTCTCTAGACTAAACAGGCCCAACTCTTGCAGTCTCTCCTTATAAGAGAGATACTTTAGTCCCTTAGACACCTCTGTGGCCCTCCACTGGATTTTGTCTTTATTTAGCTAAAGCAAGGTACAAAACAGCTGACAGAATCAGGGACATCATTTAGTTAATTTGTCAAAATGCCTGTGCACCTGAGAGGGTAGTTTTAGATATATAGAGTTGTGTCAATACAGACCAGGAGATTTCAGTCAGCAGATGAAATAAGTTCGATTTCTATAACATAATTTAGTGTGAGATCAAGAGCATTCTATTAGAAACAAAAAGAAAATAGTATATTTTACATAACAACAACCAAAAAACCCCACACAAATGAGCAGAGGAAAAAACATCTACAGAAGGTCCCTAAACAAAATCAGAATTATTATCATAGGCATACATTCATTCCTAAATTGGCATTTGGTGTCACAAGGAGAATTTATCCTGAGACAGAAGAATTCCATAGGCATAAAAATACTGGAAAATGAAGTCCCATAGGAGACACAGTATCGCATCAGAAAACAACAAGAATACACACAAAATTTTGCATGTCATTATCCTGTACCACTGAGAACAGCTACCAATTTAACAAGACAATACTAATGCAACTACAGTACAAATATACATCTTATATGATATTTTCAGAGCTTAAAACTGAAGAGAATTCTATATCTACATCTTAAGTGTACCTTAAAATATATTCCCATAAGAAAGAGTCTTATCTCTGCATAGAGCTTAATCAAAAATTGTGTTCCAATTAAAACCACTGAAATTTCAAGTTTAATCTCACACAAAATATGCACCCTGATTCTCCTCTACTTTGGGGAGAAAATGGTATTCATGAACTGGGATCTGAAGTATTTATTCCATTTATTCTCAGCTTTCACTCAGCCAGTATGTCAGCTGTAGTTAAAGGATATAAAATCTTTCTGAATGTGTTCACGTACTGCAGGAAAAATTAGTGGAATTATGCATAAAATGCAAAATGATTGGGCCCTGTTCTGAGGGAGGACTGCTTGAAAATGGGGAGGGACACAATGGGCAGGGGAAAGAAAGAATAAACTCGGCATATCTTATGTGGTTTTCATTGTGATAAGTAATTTTAGCTTGAATTTCTTTTCCAAGATATTTTAACTACTAGGCAATTACCTCAGAATTTTATGGATTTTTGATCTGCAATTCCTCCCCATACACTTAAAAATTTTAATGGAATGGTAGTTTTTATTCAAGTGAGGCATCCATTGAGAATTGACTTGATAAGTAGATATTTTGATCTCCATTTTTTTTATTTCTTTCCAAATGAATGTTGCAAATAAAATCTAAATTCAATCACCAAAAAAAAAAGTAAGAAATTTCATAATGCAAAGTCATAAACTGGAAGAAGAACTTGCATCATCTTTATGTCCTTAAAGTATCAGCCTGTCAGCTAGAATCTATCAGATAGTTGCCTCTGAATTGCTTGCATTTTCAAAAATAATACAAGCAGCACTTAAAAAAATATTTGCATAGGAAGCAGGAGAGGAATGAATCCAAGAATAGAACAAATTATAGCACTTTATATTAATAGAGCAATTATTTATTGCTCATTAAAAAGCTATTAGTAAAATATTGTTATTTATGATAAGCAATAAACAGCATGCTGCTAAGCAGTTGGCAATAGAAATTAGAAAGCAATAATATCTATTAGTTGGAAAGTTAATTTATCTAAAAATTGTTTTCTTGAAATGTTTAGCAATATTTTTGTTTGTTTTTAGAACAATGACAGTTAAAGTATTTTTATTAATCTGTTCTTTATGAAAATTACAACATTTGCATGTACTCTGCTTCTGCTCATAACTCATGTCTTAGCTCTGCTGTATCTGTCACTTATATATGCATGTTGTTTTCAACTCCTAAACAAGTGGGCACTCTTGATTATTATCCCACATCCATCTAATCTCAGATGTGGGCCTGCAGTTAGTAATGCTGCAGAACTGTTTTCCCTATTAGAAAATAAATCTTAATAAGAGAATTGCGTTAATGAATCATTTATACTTATGAACCTTTTGAGAAGGGCAAAAGTTTCCAAATTTTTGATTTACATGTAAATATTCAACATTGAGCTTTGCAGTATTTTCCATTTGGAGTGAGGAGATGACCTTTGCTTTTTTTTCTTCCTCTTTTTTCTTTTTTTCTTTTTTACCTTTTTCTTTTTTTTTCACTTGTAGAATAAAATTTTTACAGCATAGTTTTCTTAGAACCTCCACAGCCATATGCATTGTAGTGTACAGGGTAAGGAACATTATCATAGAAACATTTTCTAAAGATTTAAATGTGTTAAAGTGCATTGATTTAAAATCAGTGCAGCTGGTTAAATTATAACTTCATTTCATAATTTCTTTTTATTAAGAGTAGATTTAAACATACAGACTAGGTGAGAATAGGACCTGCGTGGGATTTTTAAAATAAAATAAAATAAAAATGCTGAAAAACCTTGTTAAGGTGAGTATTAAGGTTTACCACCTAGAATTATGAGTCCATCTTGCTTCTAACTGCAGTACTTTGACTCGGCCAATTATCTTAGTTCTAAACTCATATGTAATCATTAGCAAGATCATGAAGCCAGGCAATTCCTGCATAAGTTCTTTAAGAAGGAAATTGTTAATGATGGTTTTGACCTTTTTATAGTTGTTTGGCAGTTCAAGCGTGTGTAGGATGTAGCAGATTTTTAGGTTGTTTTCCATCCTACCCAAGAGAGTCGAACCTGCATCTCCTACCTCCCCTGAGAGGACCATTACAAACAACCTATATGCACCTCTCTTGTTGGAGCTGTTCACTTGCTAAGAAGGAAACCAAGATTAATTGGGCCCAGGGGAAGCACTAGACTGTGGCTTGGCTTTTCATGGAGAGCTATAAAACTTAACTGTAAAAATCTCATTTTATTACCCTAAATTCCGGAGTCTCAATTATGTGTTTGCATTAAATTGTTATTAGGTAAAACACATAAAACCAGGAAGGGACAAGAACCCTCAAAGGAGGGTCTCAAATTATGAACCTCAGCTCCCATGAGCACACTCTGAGTCCCAGGAAACCTGTAATCCTGACTGTCCAGCAGCACAGTTTAAACAGGAGGGATGGAAAACAGCCTCCTCTCACATCACTTAATTCACTGGGATGAAGTGTCTCATGAGATGGACAAGCTTTGGTCTAAGCCATCTCAGACAAAAAAAGGAAATTAAACATATATTTTATAATTTCTGGGCAATATTTAGGATCAAAATTCAAAATTTAAGTATTGGATTAGTCATTTTGTACTACTACTTTAGCTTCTCTTTAAGTTGCTTTAGAATCTAATGGATATCCTCCAAACAATATGATAACGAAAGTGATTTAAGGGGGTTTGACCTAACCTGCTTGACTTTTTGACTTGCTTGAAAGTCAAAAAAATCCCACTTTCCAGACTAAAGAGAAAAATTATCAACTTTCTTGTCATCAGTATTAAATAACATATATTTATTCTTTGTCTCATATTTAGAAGGCAGTTTTCCTAAGAAGTAACATCTATAACAGGTGTTATATTATGACATAAGATGGCTTCTTGAAGACATCAGGTACAGAACTGCTGATGCACAGAAATCTGTGCAAATGCTTCTATGGATGTAGAAATATCTTCTTTCATGAGTGTATATTTTCAAACAATGCTTCATTCAAATTCAGAACTTCATCTTATATTTTTACATCTAGGTAAGACATACCTCAACCTACTCTGTAATAAGTAGATGAACATATTTACTAACTTTGCAAAGCTGACACTTCAAAGCTCTAAATCTCATTTGAATGGTTTACTGGGAGACAAAGAAAAAGATGTACTTTAGTATGTTCAGATTGTGATTTGTTTGCCATCATGTTCATAACAATGAAATTTGCCTTCTGCTTATAAATTTTGAAATAATCAGAAATAAAACTAGAATAATTCAAATAAATCTCAGTGTCTTTTAAAAATGGAGATACATAATCTGCCTCCCCTCCAGGTTCTAACTGTGCAACATGATACAATTTGGAAAGAAAGATCTGATCACTGATTCTTGGCTTCTGTTCTCTCTGTTGCCGGCTGCTGCAGAAAGGAGTGTTTTCAGCAGACGAAAATTGACAGAAATACATAAGCTCTGTTGGCAAGCAAGTTCACACTTGGCCTTTACCAGTTGGTGCATCAAGCTGATAGCTGGCCAAAAATACATTACAACAAAGTAAAAACGTACTGATCTTAAAAAGATGAAAAAAGTCCGTCACACATGCCACCCATCACACGCACATATATACAGGAGAGAAAGAGATGCAAACTCAGAACTGGATGTCAGACAGAAAGGGAATAAAAGCAATATGAAAATCAGTGATATTCTTTCCCTCATCTTTGCACTTTCTGTTGTTGATGCCATTCCAGTCAGAAACAGCTTTCCTCAGTTACTACCGAGCTCACTTGATCCCCTCAAAGGACCTTGTTTTCTACATGACCTCAGGCATTAAGTTTTTATTTGTTTTTCCCTGGAATGCTATATGAATCTACTGGGAGCTGCAGAAGATATATTAATCACAGCTGCTTCTTACAGCCTGTGGAATGAAAAACTTCTTTGTTTGTTTATTTCGTTTTTTGAGACAAATGATTCATTCTGAAGCTTCAGGAAAAAAAAAAAAAAAAGATTTGGCAGATCATGTTCAGCAGCAGCAGTATTATTACACAATTATTTCAGAAGTACTAATCATTTCATTATGTAGGAAATTGTTTCTTGACTTCTCTTCCTAACTCTTGCCAGAGATGCCCAAAATCTGGAATTCAGCAAAAGGCCTAATTTGTTTGCCTTCATGCTACCTAAAATTTTATTTAAATAATTTTATCTGCATTTTTAGGCTGCTTTAAAGTTAGAATAATTGATGCCTTTTTGTTGAAAAAATGTTTGAGGTACCTAAATATATATATTTAAAACTTTAAGGAAATCAGTATATATTCAACAGGTATGAAGACCAAACTTCAAAAATCATCCAAATGCTGATCTCATGCCATTCTAAATATGCTTCAACTCATCTATTTTATAATCATTTAATATACTATTATGTGTTATCTATTAATACACTGTTATGCAGGTCTGCCAAGCAGTGCTAATGGACCCCAAAGTCAATTAACAAGTAAAATAAGCAATAGAAAGTCCATAACAAGTGCACTGGTTATTCAGCACTTGGGTTAACTTAGGAGGGTTAATTTTCATTTATTATCAAAACAGCACTCCCAAATATTCTGAAATGTTAAAAGATCTCAAAGGCTATGCTCTTAATATTTTGCTAGAAGAAGAGGATATTAAAGAACTGAAAGGGGTTCAAATCTAGTGAATCAGACTCTGCAGAGATTAGGCTGCAGTTCTAGAAAAGGTGAAGAGAATTAATCTGACTTTAGAAGTTCATGCCTTGTCACATTCGCTATAAACATCTCACACAGAAAAGGACTAAGTTAAACAAACATGGACTTCAATTATTGGTAACTGATGTTGGACGTGCGTAATAATTGGATTTTTTTGACTTCACACTTTAAAAAGACTGGGTTTAGCACCAAGAAAAATAGTAAAATGGTGATAAGAAACGTGCCTAAAACATTTTTAAAGAAAGAGGAAATTACTTTTTTTCTCATCTCCCATTATCATGTTTTAACTGAGATTCAGTAAAAGGGTTGAAATTAAATAGTAAACAGCATTCAACATGAAACAACATCCCGGTTTTATCAGAAACTGTAAAGGAAAAGGTTTTTGTCTGTATTTGGAGAGAAAACAGTTAATACTGAAATTAAGCCTAAAGATTTCATTGCTTTCAAAATAATTTTTAATCATTGTTCTGAAAACACAGCAGGACTAGTCATGAAGTAGTTCATTTGTATACGTGATGCCAAATATTTGGCTAATTCAATTATTTTTTATCTTATACTGTCTGAATGGTTTAAGAGGGAGTCAGTAGTACTTTATTTCACATTGTGCCTTTGTGAATTCTGCATTGCTGACAAGAGGTATTGAATATGCTTTGGCTATTGGAGATAGACATGCTTAAATCACCAACCATACCAGAGGAGGATAAGGTATCTTCTAGAGAGGCACTAGAAAGATTTGAGGGTTTTCAAAACACTGTTTTCTTCAGGTGAAAAACAAAAAAAAGTATCAGAATAATAATTACGGAAATTAAAATCACTTATAAGCTCAGTAGGAAAATCAGCATCTCTTAACACTGAAAAACTGCAATCATCTGACTTATCCACATGTACCTCCAAAACAGCTGATGTAGGTCATGATATATTTAGCTTTTCAGAAGAAAAAGAAAGCCCGAAACCTTTCACAGCATAAAAAGATGTTAAATATATGAAAGTTATTTGTATAAATGACAGCTCTTTGCTTTATCTCCCTTTACAATTAATGATGTGAAATGGGTAGTTCCACGTGATAGCTCATTCCAACTCTTTAAGACCATTAGAGATCTCTCCACTGACCATGGAAGAGGTATAAAAATTTGGCTTATTTTTGAACAATACACTTTTAAACCTGCAAATATTCAAGAGATGAATTATTCTCTGTAGCATACATGATCAGGAAAGTTGAATTCCTACCCTGACATTTCAAAATTGGCTAGTACAATTTTTTTTACAGAAAGTAACCAGATATAACCATATTACTGAATGTTATTAATTTGCCCCAAAGCCTATGATGGTTCAGAAGTAGTATAAATAAAAATAGAAATGATGATCTGAGAAACACAACCACCAAATAGACACACAATAAGATGTTAATCTGATGTGTATAATTCAGTAAATAAGAACACTGTACTAGCAAGTTTTGTGTCTTAGATTGTCACAATGCTGCCCTCTTCCTCTGTCCACCTTCTCTGTTTCATGATGTAGTTGACTTATGCTGTTTACGTCCCTTAAAAGTGCAAGAAATAGAAGAAATGAGAGGTGAAACCACATCATCAAGCACCAGCATTGCAAGAAGGTGATGTACCTTTGCCATATATGGGTGCAATTAGAGAAATATTTGGGTTTAGGTAATCTAGTGATTAGTGTGTCCGAAGAAAGATTAGCAAAGATAAGGTTTAGGGAAGAAAAAACCATGCACCATATAAGACTATAGAAGAGCGCATGCAAGGTGATGTAGGTTTTGCTTTAAATACTTGAAAGGTAAGATAAAAGCACCTTGGATCTCTTAGAAAAATTTCACCCTCAGAGAACATTAAAAAAACTTCAAATGAAACACTGCCTTGGGCACCATCATATTTAATTTTTATAAGGAATTTTTATTTCCACATTCTTTTTTTTTAAGCCACGTTGTGATTTCTTGGCACTTCTATTACACAGATGTTTGGAGAATTAGAATGAAAAACTGCTGTACTTGCAAAGACCACTCTCTGTCAGATGCCTACAGTGTCACCCCTCAGTAACAACTGCAAACCTGTGCTGACCTCTGGTGAGACCCAAACCATCCTGCTTCAGTGCTGACAGACTGTTCCCAGCTCAAATACACACTCGGGGTTGAAGGTTATCCCAGGTGTAGCTCTGCAAGTCAGTGGGCAGGAGACTGGGGGGCCTAAACTTTACCAGAGGGAGATGAATTTGATAATTGATTGCAGCAATAACTCTATTGATCAACTCCAGCCCTTGAAACCTCTGAGTAGCTTGAGGAACATTAGTACTTGTGATTCAAGGAAAAATGAAAATACCCAAAAGGTCAAACAGAAATGGAGATTGCCTGTCAGTCAGTAATTTCCAGCAGCATGAGAGATGTGAAGGTGACATGAGGATGGGGAGACTATAATGCTCAGAATCCATCCAGCCATTAGCATCTTTCATTACAGAAACTGCAGATATTTTTACCGTTTCTGTCGTCTGAATGGAATAGACACCAGTGAAAATATTCACCTAGCAAATCAATTACTCAGTCCACAGCATATGAGAATCAAGAACGTTAAGTAAAAACCTCCAAGTATTCAGACAAAATGTTTAAACTTAATCTAATGTACATTCTGTAAGAACCAGAAGAAAAAATATGAATAACATAACGGTCCACTCATTCACCTGAAGAAGACATAAAGCTTTGGAATGCCTTATTTATAAGAATATATTCCAGTGTGTATTACTGATAGATCTTGGGAAGATTTGCATTACTATAATATTAAATCTTGAATAGTTATGATTATATGCAGGTTACTGGAAAAGTAAGAAAATGTAGAACTTTTTTATTCTTATTTAGCATCTCTTTATCACAGTCACATGGTACATCAAATATGTCTTCATTTATTGCAAATAATTAAAGCAAACCTGAAATAGATTGCACCCAAGCACTCGCCTTGTGGCTGCCAGGTCCTTATCACCACCCTTTTTATCCTTACAAATATATTCCTTATTTGCCATGCCACCTGCTGACTAGATTTTTGTATATATGGGGTGGGTTATTGTTAGACATAGGTGAACAGATTCTCTGGCTTCTATTAATGTTTCACTCAAGCACCAGGTATCAAGTCTGGCTGAAGTCAAAAGAGGTTTCAGGGATGATGCCTGAGAAATGTGGGATAGAATGTCTTGTTTATTGAGAGAATTAGTGAGGTTCATGTTCTAAATTAGAGAATGTTGGCTCTCAGAGCCTTTCTGCAGATTATCTCAGAAAGCTAAACATACCAAAACAGGCTAATAAATGAAAGTTATGACACATTCATATTTTAGATTATGTAACAGAAATTAAAAAAAAAAGTCGTAATCACAAAACCTCTCATGGTAAAATTTGCTAAGAGAAACAATGATTCTGAAAAGGACTCATAGATAATAATAAATAAACTCTCAGTGCTGTGCTGTGCCCAAAATAAAAAATGATATCCTTGAATAAGCAAAAAGGAGAACATTGGGTAAGATTAAGGGGAACATATAATCTCTCGTTTGACATGTGTTGACTAGTACTGTAGCAATGTTGTTAATAAATCAGAGTGAATGTTGGAAATGTGAAGAGAACCTTGCAATAAAAGAAGCTCGAGGAGCTACCGTAGCATCTTAAAAAGAACATAAATTTGGAAATGAAAACTAAGAGAGGGCTTCATGATCTGGTAGCTATCAACCAGGTTATCTTTGTTCTACTTAATGTGGATTGATTAGTACAGACTAGATCAAAATGCCCCTTGTTTAAAGTGCAAATTAGCTATTAAAAAAATTGGCTGTTGTTATGGTGGATTTTTTATAATTGTGTATTTTTTATTCTATATTGTTTTCTAAAAGAAACTCCAGTTCAAACAGGAATCCATTCAGATTCATCAAAAGATGAAACAAAAGTAAACAAAAAATAAATTGCATTACTTTGCATAGGGCACATCTCCATTGATTAAAGGATTTAAAAAGCAAGTTCTAAAGTAATGCCTATCTTTATTTATATATCAGCAAAAGCTTTATATAATCGCTTGTTTTCCTGAGATGCCCGTGTTCTCACTAACAGTAAACAACTGTATCATAGAACGATAGACTATCCTGAGCTGGAAGGGGCCCACAAGGATCAACAGAGTCCAGCTCCTGGTCCTGCAGAGGACATCCCCAAGTCACACCTTGTGCCCATGTATCACTCTCTGCCTCCAGCACTAATGACTGAAAAGGAAACAATCCTGGACTATGCAAACAGAAGAAAGCTCTGCACCTCAGTTCTGTACCTGCTGTATCTACCTCAGAAAGCCCCTTTTGGTTTACATACTTTATGAATAGGAGCTTGACAAAAAGCATGTTGGACAAACTAGAGGAAGGTTTAATAGGAGAAGTAGTCAATGAAAGGTTGCAACATCCCGTGGCACAAATATAATACGAAACAAGTGGATTTCTTTTCTACTACCTTTTACAGCTCTTTTTTAGAAGGCAGAAAAAAATACTCTCAGAAAAGCAAGCTTTTATTTTATTCTTCTGCCTCCAGACACTCTAGAACACATTCAGTTATCACAATTGCTCTCCAGCCTTGTCTATCTACGTGTCTACAGGACTGTAGGCCTATTCAGAACGAGATCAGGTCCTATGAACACTACAGATTTTCACTGCACACGTGCACAACTTTAAAGTTATCCACACCCCACATATTTTCACCTTTCTGACTTTTTTTACAATATTGACAAAGTTTTACTCCCTTAATAATGGATACAGTATTGATTCTGACTGGAAGACTGTTGCAGGTTTTAGAGCTGGAGCTCCACATAAAATCTAACCTGAGCAAGGGCAGGTCTGTGCTGGGCTGCACATTCAGGGTGGCTTTCAGCCCTGTCATGTGCTGCACCAATGACTTGGCTGCAGAATAACCTCAATCAGCTCCTTGTAAGAGAGGAGCCAACAGGCAGCTCCCATCTGGTACCAGCCATGGCCTTACTTTTATTTTAAAGGACAACAAGAAGTTCTTGTAAGAATAATATTTAGGAATAGATTTCTTGTAAGGTAATTGTATAATAGTTCACGTAACCACAAGGGACAGCTTTTCTCCATGGATAGCATGCACTTAGTGCAGCACACCATGGGAAAATCCATCCAGGATTTTCCTGATGCTGCACAAATGGAGATGCTTATCCTTTGGAGGAATGTAACATTTGCTCACTACCTTTATTAGTCTTCTAATTCTTTTTTTATTAAAGGAGTGATTTTATCAAAGCGTTTGTTGCCAGGCCTCTCTTACTGAAATCTGGAGACAGCCCTATACCATCTCCCACTCCTCCTCACGGTGCCTCCCCCTCCCTGCTACAGTACAGAAAAGCATCAGTGAAATGGGAATTGTGGGTTATAGGCCTCTCCTCAAAGTGAGAATTACCAAAAGACAATCTAATGGGTGAAAGAGATGAATGAAAAGAACTTTCGTGGTTCTTATTTTGCACTTAAAGTTTTTGCTGTTGAACATGTACACAGTGGCTATGGCACAGCTGATTCTGAGGTGGGTCAGGGAATTCTTTCATTTCACATTATTAAAATGTTCCATTGTCCTGTCCCCCCCCCAAAAAAAAAAAAAATCTACTGTTAATAATAAATATCTACTGATAATAAGTATCTAAAAAAGCCTCCCCTAAAACAGTGAGGTTAACTAAGCTCTAGAGGAACTACATGAATAGTAATGCTTTGAGACACCTCTGAGACATGGATTACCCTCAGGCTTCTTTCAGTAGCATAATAATGTCATAACAGAAAGAAATTTCAGTGTCTTCTGTGCTTTCTCATATCCGGTGTTGGGTGGTTTGTGGGAGTAGTGAGAAGGGATTATTCACCTAATACAGGAAGGATACACTCAAGGACACTAATGAGCTCTACAGTCTTTCAGGAATTCGTTTTTCCTGAATAATTTAGACTGCAGATTTAAAACACCAGGCCCTAGCAGAAGAAATCCTTAAAACTGCATATGTAAATATATAACTCCTCCCACTGTAAAGTAATGTAACAGTTTAATGTAATGCACATTATCTCTAACATGCTATTATTAGGTGCTTGAGTTAAAGTTGAAGAAAATAATTAATCCTTTCTTTTAACAACATATTCGGCAAATTCAGCATCCTGTATTATGAAATAAATGAACAAACAACCCTCTTTGCCCATCAACTTTCACAGCTGTCTAGAGCACATTTCTACTTATTCCTCTGCTATATGGCAATACATCCTCACCTCCAAAACACGTTTAATTATAGAAATGGTAAACCAAAATATATGTCATGTTCTTCCTGATGTCCAACAGAAACAATTTCACTGTGATTATTACAGTTCATCTGCTTAGTGATCAGATACTTATGAACTTTTTTCTGAGTTATTCTTTTATTCATGAATAAGGTTGGTTTTTTTCGTATGTCAAATTCTTATGAGCCTTTATTTTTAAGAGAACAGAGAGAAAAATACTTTGTTCTTCACATCTATTTATCTTAGAAAAATCAAGTCTCCTGGACTAATTTCTATTAGAAATGTGTTAATGATGTAAGTCCTTAATATTTGTACAGTTTCCCAAAAAGGAAAAAAGTCAATTTTTCCCAGGTGCTATTACAATTGAAAAACTACACTACATTTTTCTCCACTAAGTGGAGCTTTTGGGAAATAATTAAACTTTTGACATCATATAAAATAGTACCTTAGGGTTTCAAACGTCAGTCTTGCAGAGTGGTAGGTATATCTAACTTTTTTCTGTATCTAGTCATCCTATTGAGTGGGTTAGATAACTTCAAAGAGGTTAAAGTACCTTTTGAAGACCAATGGTGAGTAAGGAGAATAAAGGAATTCTTAGTTCACATGTTCTTAGTTCTTTTTCTTTTTCTTTTTCCTTTTCTTTTTCCTTTTCTTTTTCTTTTTCTTTTTCTTTTTCTTTTTCCTTCTTTTTTAATATGTCACTCTTGGAAAAGGAACATATAGCATGTAAGTTAAGTCCATCACTTTTGAGCAGTCAGGAATAAAAATATATTGATACAAAACACCACAAGCTTACAAAACAAAGAAACAGAAACACATCTGGTATTCACTAAGCCTGTTGGCATGTGCCAGTGAATTTGCAATCAGGCATGGAAACAGCCAAGCTCGTGAAGCCTACATTTTTAGAACTATAGCAGTTGTCCTATAAATTATTCTGCATCTAGGTCTACATAAATAGCAAAGACAGATGCACAATGCTAGTGCCAGTTCTACAAAATGTTATTCCAGTCAGCAAGATGCTGCAATAAATAGGTTAATCATTTTTAATGTCTTTGATATTCATCATAGCAACATTAATCAAGATGAATTAATTTGGAGTTAATGTGACTTCACTATGAATTGCCAGTGGTATTTACTTGTAAATTCGGTTTTTGAGGACAGATTCAATCTCTTTCACTCTCAAAACTTACTTTGCTTTCTACACTGTTCCACATGATCTATGGACTCCGATGCTAGTGTTGATACTGATGTTTGGTGTTTTTTCCCCCCTTATCATTTTTCGTTTTTATTGATATCTACCAGAATAATGGTCCATCCAGAGCTTCTCCTTTGAGATTTTTTCCCAGCTAACAATTCTGGTAAAAATTTTTTGACCCAATTGACTAGTCCACTGTTGAAAAGTCACATGACTGATTTTGTCTGGAGAAAAATATTAGGTTTTTAATTGTCTCAAATACTATCAAATAAAGCTCCTCATACATAATATGGAAGTAACTAGAAAAACTCTTTCATTTGAACTGATAGTTGTCTCTAAATATGAAATACACTTTCCTGAGTTTCATTAGTTATATTTGTAATGAAATTAAATCATTAGAATATGGGAATTAGCCACATCAAAAATAGAAGTGCTTTCAGAGCTAGAGTATAAAGTAGGAAATAGCTCAATGCCTTCTTAAGAACTGTCTGTATTGACAAATGCAACTACTGGTCTAATGCAGAAGAAAGAACAAAAATTACATTAAGAAACCAAAAATCAAAACCCAAAACTCTTAAATTCCAGTTCAAATTAAATATTATTTGTGACTGTGGATCAATGTTCCCTATATTTCCTTAACATAATACTAGGTTTAACAAAAACCTCCAATACATTATTTTAAAAATCATTTTTAGTTAGAGGATTTCAGAATCCTGCCACCGTGGGTTCTTTTCAGAGGTTTCCAAATCTCACTCGCAATGATTGTTTTAGTGGCAGACATCAGGTGTTACTGTATATACATATATATTTATATATGTGTGCGTGTGTAGCTGTGTGCATGTTTCAAATCGTTTTCTTATCACATTTTCCAATTCATAAGTTTGAGGAACAGTTTTGTTTTCTGATTGCAAGATTGTAACATATAGATGTATCTGAAAAGGAGGCCTCAGGTTTTGTCTCGGGTTTTGCAATTTGGTCCACTGAAGCCAAAAGTTCCATTTCAAATTGCCCTTAAAGAAAAAAAATTAATTATGGCAAAATATTTAATACATTTTGTATAATAAAAATGTAGTAAAAACTTCAAAATGAAGCTAAAGTATTGTTCACAGACTGTGTATGTTGTATACCTGTAAAACAGATATTGATTTCTAGTATTCTCATTGCCTTGCTCTAAAACCAGTTAAACATTAGGTAATTAAAATAAAAATTTGCATTAAATTCTAAATGAACAAACATGGAATTAAAGAAAAAGTTGCTCTAATCAATCATGTCTCTTGGAGTAATTAAAATTCTTTTGATTTATGTCAAGTTGTTGCCTAGAGGGAATATCAGAACTTATTAATGGTAGAACTGAAAATAAAGAACAAAAAAGCTACAATAACACCTTGTAGAATTCACACTATTTTCTTGTCTCCTGAATATATTATCCTCTTTCTTCATTTGTTTTTGTTAACTCACAAGTACCATGGAAGCAATAACTGAAATGGAAGCAGGGTAGGGACGCCTTAGGAGGTGCATCAAAACTGAAAATGCAAATACCATCATCTTTGGGCTGTAGCATTTAATTCAGTTCCACAATCACGGCTTTACAGTTGTGACCAAAGACAGTGGCCAAGACTACGGCCAGCAGGAAGCAAGTGTATATTGAAGAAGCACATAGAGGCCCAGTGAGATTAGAAGAGAGGGAAGCAAAAGGCAGAGGAGAATGCGTTTTCCAAGAGTTATCTGCAATTGCATGCAGAATGTATCAATGTGAATACATTGTACGAACAAGTAGAGAACATTCACTGAGTTCACAGGGATCTCTGTTCAGTGTTCAAGCGTTTTCTAATTCATAGATGAGTATAACCAGAGATATCTCATTTGGCAGAACCAGGTCAGGTGATCTATCAAACAGCACATTCTAATGACTACGCCAAAGTTCTGCACATCTGTGAAGGTGCTACTGAAAGCAGAACGGTGTTAAATACACCAAGGAATACTAACTGATTTTTTTCTAGATATTTTAATATGTTATGAAATGAATTCATAAGCTAAAGAGGAACCTGCTATCATGGGGGTTCTTTTTAAAGTCTAAAAGGAAAGGAAAGAACCCAAACAAAAACCCCCAAACAACCATCACCTTTCCAGTAATCAAACAGTATTTTTTTTCTATTTGTACAGTAGATGCAAGAAGCATTGATTACTTATCAAAGAACAGACTAATTTGTTGAGAACTGTGAAGAAAATCATTACAGGGCTTGAAGTATTAGGAGAGTCCCCTTGAAAAGTACCATTTAAAAACAGAGAAATTCAAGTGAGGTTTTATAGATTTTCAGTTTATCTGGTAGTTTGAGCAATAGGCTTTGAAAAGTCACTGCTATCACATGGAATATAATCTAATTTTATAAAACTACAACTAACACGTGCTGCTCATTACATGTTGCTCTTACATCTGCCTTCTAGATTTTTAACTGCTCTTTGTCATTTCTTGAACTCTGGCTTATGATGCCTTATAAAGTCTTCATTATTAATCTCTGGGGAGCTATAGGACATAACTACTGTTAAGAGACATCTAGAGAACAAGCACTTCAAAACTGAATGCTTAAAAATACAAATTGAATTGCCACTCATTACACAGATCAAAAACTGAGAAGAAATTCCACAGTTTTGTCATTTAACTTCTATTAAAACTGCTTTCAGCAAAGTTTTATCATATACATCTATACTCCACATATAAGTACAACCATATGCTTTTATTAAATTTAAACTTTATTTCTCATCCAAGTTTTAAGACTGTTTTTTTAAAGAACCCCAAAGAAACAAAAGAACAATAACAAAAATCCCCAAAACCACCAACACCCTTTCACTAAAAAGAGAAACGAAACAAAAATAAAACTAAAATGAACATGAAACCCGCTTCTGATATTTTTCAATTGACATGTATGTATTTGTGTGTATTTCTTAAAAAAAAGGTACATAGCTCTGGCTTAGCAGAAGAACATGTAGTAAGTAATTAGAAGGATGAATTTACACTGTGAAATGAGCAAAATGGATTGGTGTTTGCAATGTCACATACTTAAGCAGAGGCTGAATTTTGATCCCTTTGACAGTCAAGACTCACTATGTCCTTTGCTTAATAGTATCCAGCTTCACTTTCTTCCTGCCTCAAGAGAAAGAGAAAATAAATAAAAGGGAGAGGAGAGAAGAAATAAGGAAAATATATGAAAATGTTTATTTTTACTTGTTTAATTTTTATTCTGCTCCAGTTATCAGCCCAGCTACTTTCTGCTTCAGAATCTCGATAACAAGAGGGAATTTTTCCCCAAAAAGATAGCCACAGTCAGAAAACAACAACTCTAGCCATTGATATATTTGAGTGAGTGGCCTGGGTTATGGTGTTCATGTTGAACTAAAGTATAGTTCAGTAATAATGCACGACAACCTGCTTTTTCACAAACTTGTCATAGAACAGGAATATTTTCTTGCTCAGAACCCAGGCTCCCTAAATCTCAGACCTTCGCTGTGATAAATGAACACCTACTGTATCTGAGGCATAGATTTGCTCTCACACCAGAAAAAAAACCCAAAACAAAACACAAAAACCCCTAACAGTTTTAGGTCCCTCAGCTTGGGAATTTCTCATGGTGCACTTCAGTTCCTCATATATCAATGAACTAGCAGAAAAATCTCAAACTATCAACATCTAAATCTCTCAAAAATACCTAAGGCTGGAGCAGGTATTTTGTAGCCATGACTGAGCACTTCACTGCTAGACAACTCCACAGTGAATTGGCTTAGGTTGTGTAAGCCAAAGTAAATCATAGAACTGTTTTGATTTACAATATGGGGACAACCACATAGACTGCTCATAAAGGCACCTTTGTTTCTTTTCCTGACTTCATCTGAACTTGGCTGCTCAAAGGCACAGTCTAAACAGCTGACCTCAATTTTCAACAGGACAACTAATAAATAAACAAACAAATTATAAATCACTTAAAACAACAACAAAATTATAAACAAACACAAAATTTGCCACTTACAAACAAGAAACCCACCAATGTATGCAATATATATTAAGTAGAAAACTGTTCATAGTAAAGATGTCCAATTTTCATGCTGTAATTTTTGAGGATGGCATGAGTTTGAAAGAGAAGGCAATGTTCTTCCTTTATCTAAGTTTCATGATGTAGAGAAAAAAACCCCATAGATCTAAACATGATGTTCCTATAGATAGACTGTCTTTGCTAAATTCTTTCTTGCTAAAGATCATTAGAGAATTTTATGCCCATAGAGAAACTAAGATTTCCCAACAGAAATAATTAGAGCCTGATGTAGCCATTGTTTTGGTCTGCTAGTTTGTAGACTACATTTTGTACCTCAAAGTAAATAGCAGGTACGATTGGTTTTCAATGGAATAAGAAAGGCCATCCCCTCAGTTACTGCATTTCTGATGATCCATGAAAAAGGTTTGTAATGAGCTGGGAATTGACATTGATTATCATTTAAAGGCGGTAAAAATGTACAAAATGTGCTGCAAAGTTTTCACTGTAAAGTGACACCCGAAACAGTGAGGAGCAGAATTAGTGCTTCCCTGAAAGAGAGGTATGAATTTCAGACAACACACATCCCTATTGCTTTCTGTCCAGAGGCAGTGATGCTGTGTGAAAATTTGGGAAAGGAAAAGCTTTTTGTTCCTTCTTGTTTTAGAAGTATTGTGAAATCACTACCTTGTATTCAGTGGCTGAGACGTCAGGTTAGAAATTCACCGGTGGACAGCAGTATTTCTGTGCTACATGTTGGCAGGATGCTGACAACTGATTGCATTCTTCATTCTCAGTCACTCAGTCGTGTCTCTGTTAGAGTAGCCCACACCTCACTGCCACCCTTTCGCTGCCCCTGGAGATTGCGGACATTCTAAATACAGACTGACACCTGTTGTTTTCAGGACACTTGATGGTAAAAGTTGATGAAAAGTTGTTTTGGGGAGATCAGACTTACTTTTTGCAATTTGAAGGTGAGCAGCTTCATCAGCCTGCCATTACAGAATAGTGCCATCCCTTCCCTTGCCCTATTAGCTGCTCTGCAGCTCCTCGTGTCAGTAATACAGTGGAGAGCTAGGATCATTTCTCCTTCATCCAGCTTTTACTCTGTATCAACTTCCAGTCCCGGAAAGAAGAGCTAAAGGAGAGAGCAGTTCAGCTGCCCGAGTTAGCATTTTCAGAAGCAGCATGACTTAAAAGCCATAAAATTCTCCATGCTCTGTATTTGAGATTCAAACCAAGAATTAGAAATATTAGATAATATGGTGGGGTGGTGGGGTACCACAGCTGAATCCCATGAGGTAGGAAAGTACAATTAGACCTTAATAAGTGATAAAACTAGCTAATTTTGGAGCTCATATNGGTGGGGTACCACAGCTGAATCTCATGAGGTAGGAAAGTCCGATTAGATCTTAGTAAGTGATCTAATAGTGAAAACTAGCTAATAGTGAAATTTCACTTAATAGTGGAAACCAGCTAATTTGGAGCTCATAGCTCATAACTATGTTTTTCTAGCTGGTTGAGTATTCTTCTTCTATCATCCAAAAAAAAGTTGCCCTGGAAGCACCTTTACAGAAGGTGATTTCACTGCTAGGGGAAGTTACTTTGCATACACAGTAGTGTATCACAGTTATGTCTAGTGAATTACTGTCTCACTTGAAGGGCGGAGAGGGTCAGAGGTAAAAAGGCTGAGTAGAGGAAACAATAACTTAAAGTGCTGCACATTTTAAATAAAATAGGATACCACAGAGAAACTGTGCCTTCTATCAGCAGAAGCATCAACAGGGCAAAAAGTTAACAAGATTTACCAAGTAGGACCAGAAGAATGCTGTATTTTTAAGTCTCTCATTTTTCCCCTGTGCTGATCTTTTTCACTCTTGCATTGAATCGTGAAGGGAACTATAAAACATGCAGGAGAAGAGCTCCTATTCATTGATCCCTGAAGTATTTTGTTTCACATTTGTTTCACATGGTCTTCTGTTTGCATTTTTTTTTGTTTTCACAAGTGTAAAAGGTGTTTGAGTTCAGTCGCCAACTCTTTACAAATGGTTACAAAAATAACAATACAGTAAACTGTATTCCTGGTTCAATATTTCCTATTGTTTGTTGTCAAGTTTGTGTTTCAGAAATAGGACAATAATGATGTTGCTTACAATTAGGATGTCAGGGCAAAACACTCACGCACACAGAGCAAAAATTGTGTATGAAATAACCTAACATTTTCTCTTTTTTTCTTTTTTTTTAAATCAGTGAAACATCAGAGCTTCTATTCAGTCCCTCTATGAGTGTAGAGAGCAAAGTCATGTATTTTAATGATTTAGGCCCTTAATCACATGTGTAAGGCATTTAACTAAATCAAAGAGGTTTCACTGAGAAATTATTTCTAGAAAGAAAAGTGTGTCTGTCATTATTATTTCATTATTAATAGAAGCCATTACAATTTCAATTTTTACACATTTCAGTGGTGATTTTCAGCTAAAAGATCAATTCTAAGCATTTTGCTGTTTACTCCAGCTGCCAGCACTGTTTTTCTGCCCCTCTCTGCAGCAGCCAACCCCTTGGAGAGGTGGGGGCAGCCTGGCCCCCCTCTGCAATCACCACCTTCAGCTCCTTTGACTGAAACCCAGGTCGGTTCACGTATTGATTGCAGGGCAAGTTTTTGTGCTAAACTGAATCCCCCAGGAGTATAATCAGCGATGCTCAAACCACCTTTACATGGTATTGAGAGTCCTCTCAGGTTAATAAAGCAGAAGAATGGACAGTTTCTGAGTCCAACAGGCTGAAATTTCAGGCACCTGTGCAGGCTGTGGGATTACGACCGTTTTAGGTACTCATGTAAGTGGATTTGTAGGTGCCTCAAGGAGCTTTTCTAGCATCTATGAACACAGGATTTTGTGGTGCATCATTATAGTTTGTTGCATTTATGTAATATTTCAGTTGTAAAACGAATTAAAGAAAATTTTTATTTTAGTTTTCCAAAGGAATATAATTCAGAATTAGGAATCTGAAATATTAGTCATAAAGTACTGCTATGGAGTGAACATCCAACAGTTTCAAAATGTAGAAGTAGATCTAATCCAACCTAAATTCTGTCTCTCTGTATTGATTAGGTTTAAATTTAATTTTTAAAATAAAAGTAACTATATAATATCTTGTATTTGCAGATACTTTTCTATTATAAAATTTTCTTCTACTGAGCCTTAATTATGAATTTTTTCTCAAACCTCCCTTCAAGATGTACTACTACTTGTATGGCTGAAGTGGCTTCTCAGTCCTCCTGTATTTGCAGTCATCAAGTGAAATGTAATAATAATAAAAACAGTTCCAGACCATAAGTTCAAGCTGATGGAAAGTTTTTTTCTTTTTTGTCTTTGATGATGTGAAAATATGAATAAAACCTAAATTCAACTAAACTCCCTAAAGCAGATTTCTTAGATATATACAACTATCTGAGCCCTTGATAGTACTCAAGACTGTTGAGTCTTTTCTTATATCATCAGAAGTGGGGCACAACATTAATGAAGTTCTAAAATCCCAGTATTCTAAACTACCCTCACTAACATTAGGTCAAACTCTAAAGACACATTTTTTAATTGCCAGACTATTCCATTATTTTCTCAATTAAAATGTGATATCAAATGCTTTACACCTATTGCACCTTTTCTATTAATAAACTGAACTCACATTTTTAATGATAGCTTAATGATATAGAATGTTACATGAATAAAATATGTGGAAGTCTCGTGATGTGTGGAGATGTGGAATAGTTCCTTAGTTCATAGGAAAACTCTGGAGTAAAAGGAAAATAATTTCACAGGTACATAGTGTTCAAAAGAGATGATCTTATACTGCAAGAGTGGCTTTATGCTGTAATAAAATCTCTGTCACACATATGGAGGAGTTCTATATATTGCCTTGCCAGAAGTTACATTTTGCTGTGAAAATTAGGAAAACGGGAAGTAGAGGTCAAAACCCCTTAAACTTGCACACAGCTGTTTGCAGAAGGAACAGTAGGACTGGTTATTTCAAACGTTTTTTAACCTTTCCCGGTGCCAAAAAAACCCTACTGTTTTTAATGATACACTGTTTGAAGTATACATATCAGAATCTGTGGAGACTTTAGGTACAACACATCAGTGTGGCTATATACAAGTTCCCACAACCCTCTTCTTTGTGGATCTAAGCATCTACAGCACCTCAACACCCTATCCACACAAGATCTTTACTTTCTGCCTGGAGATATCTTTTTCTTTTTAAATCACATTTTCATCAATGGTGTTTAGATAAAGGCCAGGAGTACTAGTGAAGTATATTAAGATTAAAAACAGGAGGAACACTGTTACTGAAAAACAAAACAAAACAAAACATGTAAAAAACCCCCCCAAAATTAGTTAATTTTTAGGTGACTTGATACTACAGGGACAAAGTATAAAAATGGTGGTGATATGGCATTCAAAGTTCAGCACTTGAAGATACTAAAGCTAAAGTATTGTTCTGAGATGATGAATTAGAAGTCAAAGAGCCAGAAGAAAAGAAAAAACATGAGGATACCTGTTAATCAGTGGCTGAATGTTAAGCTTCATGGAGAAGGTAAATGGAATCCTAGGATGTACTGTGCATTTTCTAGTGAGATATTTTCACCAAAGGAAGCAAATTGATAATTACCTTGTACAGAGATTTGATCGTTTTTATGTAATACTGTATTCAACTTATGTATATATATTTACATACACAGGCATATGATATATGCATATATTTAGGGAAAAGGAAATAATCAAGAAAATGCTAAGACTCCTAAATATAGTCCTTGGAGAGTTGCTCATTTAAAATATCGCTCATTTTGTGTTAACCTTGCAAAATAAAGACAGAAGAGGACTGGACTTTCCAGGGGAAAAAAAATGTTTCATAATTCAATAACAAATGTACAAAACCTCTTTACTAGAAACCCTTTTTAAATGCAGTTTTTTAGTAAACTAGTCACTGGAGTCCAAAAATAGTGACATGATAGCATTTTATAAATAGATCTATGAGCCAGATATTCTCTTTACTTTAAAAAAGACATGATCTCTCTTTACATGACTGGAAAGACAAAACCTTTCGCAATAAAATGATAATAAAATATTTTGCAGAAATTGAGTTCAAGATCCTTTCCTTCTGGAGAGAAGAAATTTTACTACAGCTATTTTCATATGTGTAATCACAACCTTTTTTCCCCTTATTTTCTGACAATATAAAAAGAAATTGTAAATAATATCTGGAAGAATATGGGATAACAGTGTAGTAGCTACATAATGTTTTGAACACTCTCCCCTCCATACTGCTCCCTGGCCATTTAGGAAGATTAGCAGGTAAAAGGAAGCCTTGGATCACTCCTCCTGAATGCTTCGGTACTGCTAATGAAGGATGAATCTCAAATGTACAAATAAAGTCTAAAAGCTGTTCTCTTAGTACTTTTTTACATTTTGTGATTTCACTATGAACAGAACAACCACTTTATACCTCACTTTATACCTCACCTCTATATCTGTAGTAAAAGGTGTTACAACAATGGAAGTATTTAATTAGTGCAGATGTATTATTTAAGTATTACAAATGACAAAAATAATGTTTTGTTATTGGTCACAGAGAGCTTCCTAACTTTTTTAGCATACCATAATTTAGAATAATAGTCTCTTGAAAGCTTGAATCAGCCTCTGGTAGTTGCATTAAAAGCTGTTAGCAATCACTATCTACTTCCAGAAAAAAGTAAACAAATCCAAAGCAGGTGAGAAAAATATTTGAGCTCGTACACGTATATGTAGGAATGTGGCCACTAATAAATCCATCCACATCTATCTTTCATAAACTAATTCATCTGCCCAAAAAAAGCCAATCAGAACTCAAAACAGACAACATTCAGATCCTTTTCCTGTTCTACAGTGTCACTCTTTGTAATCCCAGTTACTTTAGGACATTCTCACATGCTGCAATGTTACTTTACTACACGTATTCCAACCTTTTAAACTCAGGTTTGTCTTCACACAGTCTAAGAAATATAACATTTGATCTCGATTATCTGAACCAGAACAAGCAACAATCAAGTTTCTTTCTATATGGACATGAGATGCTTATATATGTTCATATTTAAACATGCACTGCCACCTGTGGTCCAGGCAAGAGTTTTGAACTTACTGTGCATTTGAAGATGCAGTAATGTTACTCCAGTCCAGTGAATTCTTAAAAAAAAAATTATTAAAATTGGAGTATTAGAAAAAATGCAATTCACATTTTATTTGATACTCCAAGGTTTTGTTTAGAAAGTACTACTTTGATTCTTATAAACAAAAAGCAAGCAACCTCCAAATCCACTGAAATTATGTCTTTTGTAGTTAGAATTTATATGTAAGCAAGCAAGGACTAGGTATTGCACACAGAGCCTTGTCAGAATAACATCTTCACGAAGAGGTTTTTTTTTTGTAACACTTCCTTCATGAATTCTTCATGTGTTTACAACTGAAAGTAATCTTTGAGTAGAAATGGCTTTGCTAAATGATGCAGCACAACCAGGTGCTGCTCATTTTCAATGCACAAAATCTTCAATTGTTCACAGTTGCATATTTAAATCCAGAATGAAAGCTAAGAGCCCAGACCAAGCAACGTAGCAGAATAGCTGAAGAGAGTGCAAGAAATAAAGAACGTCTCACTGCTAGCTCCTGCAAGCTACATTACCTCACCTCAAACTTACACTCATCCATCTTCTGCCACCCAAATCTTCTCTAACTCTTTAGTGAGCCTGAAATTTGGCTAAACAGATGAGAAGCCTCCAACAGTTCTACACTTTCTAAGTATGACTCACTGTACCTCACAGCTGTTAGGGTTCTACCTGCATCAGCAGACCCTGCAACCTCTTCTCCCTCTGGGCCTGAGTCTGATATGGTGCAGCTGTGAGACCTCGGAAGATGCTTCCACCAAAAGTTGTCTACACTGTCCCATACTGTCCTGTTTGGGAGCTGCATTAAGCTCAGGCCTTTGCCCTTGACCATTCTGAAGGCTCATCCTTACCTGTGGCAGGTGTGTTTGTGCTCAGCCTTGTGCCTGATCTCGGATTTGCTCTGTCACTGCAGATTTGTCCACTGAGCACGGAGGTGTTGGCTGATCTCCAGATCTGCCCTGCCCTTCTTGTCAGGTACACAGGGCTGCACTCCTCACCTGGGAGGGCACTGCTCCTGTCGCTCCTGTCTCTCATCCTTGGCTCTCACCTCAATTTCCTTCCCAGAGCAGCCACTTTTGCTGCTCCCTGGCAAGAGCCTCTTGCATCATAATTTTGAGAGGCAAAAAGGAGACCTACAGACAGCTGCAAGGTAAAGTTGTGAAAACAATCGCTACTCTTGCCTGAGTTTTTGGGCAGTAAGCATAAAATAAGTTTTTTGTCTTAAAATCTAGTGTTTATAGACAGCTACATTTTTATGACTTAAGGCTTATAACTGACGTTTTGAAAGTGAAATTGTCACACTTATGAATTTTAGGCCAAAAATATTCTAATGTGCCCAACTGTTTTAGGAAATGAGTTAAAACCAATTGCATTAGAACATAAAAACCTTAGAGCATAAAAACTTGATGCTTGAGGTAGACATCTGTCAAGACATTCAGGTATATGGGGTTTTTACCATCTTTTAGAAAAGAAACAATGAAAAGGTGACTTGTTTAAACTCTCAGGCTAAGTTAGATGGCAGTAATCTGGAACACTAAACACCCTGAAGAATGGTTATTTAAATTTTATGATCTCTGTAAATATGTTCAGACTTTCTGCATCAAATGGCTAAATTAACAAGGTGAAGTAGATGGCAAAGGTTAAAATCTGTTTCAGCTACAACCCTCACTGCACTTGAAACAGACCTGAAATAAAGTATTTTGCATAACGGTAGCTAATAGAACAGAAACTGACCCCTCCTGTGCATTCTGAATTACTATGTTGCAAAGTGTTCTCATGTATGTTTATGAAAACAAATTCCAAAAAGGAAAATTTTAACGATACTAAACTCATTAGAATTTTCTTAGTGAAAAACATTCAGTTCAAGGTCAGTTCACACTGGGTAAAATAAATATTAAGAACAGCTGCTGACATTATCTGAATAGCTCAGACCTCATGATCTGTAAAACTGAATACTAAATTTATAAGGTCAGGTTTTATTTTATTAATATAAGTCCTTTGGAGAAGGATTAGAGGGGCAGATGAAAATAATAATAATAAAAAATTTTAAAACCCCAAAAAATCAAGGAGGGTGGCAGAGCTTGTTAGTGGTAGTTGATCTTTATTTTTCATCTTTAGAGCAGAAAAATAGGGGCTAATCTTTTCAAAGGAACCATTTCACTGAGGCTGGCTAGACATGGGTCTGCTTGTGGAAGGTGGTGAGCGATGCCTTTGTATCACTTGCATTTTGTTGTTTTTCTTTATTTATTAAAAAAGTCTTTATCTTGAAGCACAGTTTTTTGCTCACATCTGCTCTTGCAGTTCTCTTCCCCATCCTGCTGGGGCTAAGCAGGGCCGAGGGGTGGGAAGGCAATGAGCAAGTGACTGATGCTTCATTGCTGGCTGTGTTCAGCTGACAGCCAAGACAACGCCACAAAGGATGCTCCTGATTCCCTTCCAGACCACCCCTGCTACCAGTGAAGTGCAATACCATGAGGAGTCTGTACTGCACTTCTGGGATACAAAGGAAAATGTGTGTACCTTTCTGTACAGATGAAAAAATCCTTCTGCTCTTCTTTTCTGTAATGGGAAACCACTCTAGCTGCCCCAAGCCTTAACAGGAGACTAAGGTTTTGCTCCCAGTAAATAAAATCCTTCTAGCATAGTATAGAATAAAACAAAGGTTATCCTTGAGGTTTAAATGTCAAAAGGAGACCTTGAGAGTACTGGTTGCACATCCCAGTTCTGGCACAAATTTTAGCTAACAGCATGTAGTGCCATTCTGAGGAAGGTTCTAACTAAAACTCTTTCTCTTGGTTCAACACATGTAGGAAATGATAACAATTATTTCTTCTGTGCTTTCTCAAATAAATCTTTTTATAGTCTAAGCTCTCTTGCCTGTCTCATGTCATAATATTTTAGCCACTACTATAACACCTTTAAGCCATTGCTACAAGAAGCTCTTTCAGATGATTTGCAGGTACCTTGTCTATATATGAGGAAGAAAATTTTGGTCATTACAGCTCATTTTTAATTCTGAATTCAGCCAGAGCAGCAAAATTTCGTGGTGACAAAATTATGCAATTGTACAAAGAAGGTTTTACTGCTGATTTCGACTTCAGTAATAGGTGGGAACCAGTTGATTCTGATTTCACAGTGCTGCAGGATCTGGAAGCCAGGAGCAGCTCACTGTTATCTTCCAAGAGAAACAGGTTTAAAACCACAATAGTTTTCTCGAAAAAAGTAAATCTGTATTGAAAGTATTTCCACTGCAGTTGTTTATTCTGCAATGTTTAGACCCAAAACAGAATTTGCAGTTGTGGTCTCTCACTGAGAATAGTGAAACAATATATTCATTTCAGAAACTGTGATAAAAAATGGAGGAAAAGGAGGAAAAGTTCACCAGCACTGTATTAAATGACAGAAGTCTTATAAGAATTCCTGCATGCATAAATTGTGTCTAAGACTTCATCCAAAACCTGAAAGGTCTATTTGCCTGAATAAATTGTAGAAGCATAGTCCACAGTTTTAAGACCAAGGTTAATACTGTTTAGTGAATGAATGATGAGGAAAAGACATATTTGAATAATAAACACTTTTTTCAGTAGCAACTGCAGCTTATTGTACTTTCATACATTCAAATCTTACTGATTTAAAATAATACTGCTTTAAAAAAGATTTAATGGTCCATGAGATCATAAAAATAAAGTATTCCTTTATAACTCATTTGGGCATTCTTAGAAGAAAAGCTTTCCATGCTCTATGAGTGGTTTATAAGACTAGGAGGCCTCTGCCAATGTTTGCATTGACTTCTGTACATTTCAAGGCAGCTCCTTGCGTTAGCAAAGGGTGCTTAGACCTCTTTTGTGCCATATCATATAAAAATTATTTTTTTTCCTTTAAAATATTCAAATTCAGAAACAACAGAAAAATGGAAGTTTAGAACTTCGTTGAACAGGCAAGAAAGAATAAATGAACATACTCTTGCCTTGAAATTTAGTAACTTGAATCTGATTAGATGTGTTTTATTAAAAAACCTTCAAATCATCTTTTCTCCTAATGTTTTTATATGAGGTTTCTTGGTTACTCAGAGACATGATACGTTGATAGCATTCAGGTAAAAGAAACTCAAATGTGCAAACTTCTTCCTACAGTAGAAGCTTTTCTTACCAAAACAGCCTTCAGTTCCTCCTATAACAGAATGTGCAGAAAATGCAGGCACCATAGTGGTTTGTGGTGGTTTGTAGTTGATATGAATAAGCAGCTGTCGAGGAACAGAAGAGTCACAATGCTTTTAGATTTCATACCTAAACAATGTTTAAGTCAGGACTATGGTATGGAGAATTAAATCATAATAAAATTATACTTCTATTTTAAGCTGTATAAATACGGGTGTACCCTGGGTTTCGGGCTTGGTTTTTTTGTTGTTTTTTTTTGGGGGGGACCTTCTTTTGGTTTTTTTGTTTGTGTGCTTGTTAGTTTGAGAGGTTTTTAAAAAAATTGGGGGAAAAAAAGGAAAGAAAAAAGGAAAAAAAGGGCGTGTTTTGCTTTATTTTGTTTTGCTAGTTTTTTGGGGTCTTTTTCCCCTTCAAAATTCCTGCTATTACAGGTCAAATTTTAGAGAAATGTTGTTCAAATTGATTGTATGGTTACTACTGGGTGATATTTGGTTTAAATCTGTTCCCTTTTAATTCCCTCACAAATATTACTGATTTGATTCTAAAAGAGCTGAGAGATTTTTTCATTTTCAGATTATGTATAGGTATACTGGGTTATGAAGCATTTAAGCTATTCTAATTTGCTTTTAAGAAGCATTTAAACTGTTCTAGTTTGCACAGTCTTTCAGCTCATGATTTTAGCATTTTAAATTAATGTGGTCCAATCCAAATATCCTTTAATTTTTACTAACTATAAAAAATGAACTGTAGAACTTTTCTTTGGAACCAGAACAAAAATGTGATGCTTTTTCTTGCATCTAAATTAGGATATTGTTCTCTGGTTTATCTGTTGCTGTTCTCTGGTTTATCTGTTGCTGTATTCATCAGTCTAGAGTTCTGCGTTGTTTCCTTATACTGAAAAGCACCTCTGAGAGTTCACAGAACTCTGAGGAGTGAATGCTTTGAACAGAGACCTTGCAATCTGAAGCTTCTTATTTCCGAGGGGAATGTTGATTATAGCCATCCTTATATCGTGCACCCGAGGGCAGTCAGGAATGTAAGCAAGCCTCAGAATGAGCCACAAAGAGGCATTCAAAAGAATACTTAAGAATTCATAATAACAATTTACTACTTAGGTTTTAAATTTTTCTAACCCGGACTCATTTTTTTTCTTGCTGTAAGCCTCTGTATTAACGCACAGGTGTTGCAGCCAAGAGCTATGAGAAAATTAATTTAAAATTTGTCCCCAGAAGCATCTCCCCAGCTGTTTGAAGTGTTTCTTGTCCATTTTAACTTGAATGTTCCTTGCTGCTTTATTACAGTAGTAATAAAACTTGCAATGCATTTCATATCTCACGTCTGTGGTTCAACTTGTATTTAACCTTCAGTGTTCTTTGGCTGTGTATGGAGCAATAGCAGTGAAAACATGCTTCTATTTATCACTGTATGCTAACCTTAAAGTACAATGTTTAGCAGTGTTCCAATAAGCTGCAATTGCAAATGGTGATATTACCATAACAGATTTTCAGTGTATTTTTCCTGGCTATGTGTAATAGAGATGAGAATGTCTATATGCCAGACCAAACGCTGAGGCCAGAAGGGAGTATTAGGTTGTGTTTTTATAATAGACTTTGTGTCTATCTTGTTTAAAACATATGCTCTGTGTCCTGAATCCACCCAAGCGTGCACAGAAAGTGATTGAAAGGTATCTTTATCACTTCTCCTGGTCTCTGTAACCCTGGCAGTTCTGCTTAAATTTACAGTAGAAAACACCAACTAAATCAATAAAACAGAATGAAATGCATTATAAGTGTCTTTCTGTCACAGTGGATGTGATTCCGCTTGGCACTGGAATATTGATCTTTTAAATAAACTTAATTATTGTCACAGAATTAATTCAGGAGAATAAAGAAGAAACAAATGCAATCCATAATGTGAGTTTAACACATGCTGCAATTAAAACTGTAGCCCTTTACTCCACCACAATCTGTGTCAGCTCCAAAGTTGGGGACCTCTGCTGTCTTATTTGAATAACCACTTATTCTACTAGTTGTTCTCAAATTAATAGGAATGCAAAAGTCATGTTTTGATTTTAAGGATAGCCAGTAGCCCATCACAATTTTTGGACTCCTTTCCTTAATCTCTTTGATCATAATGCAGTGTGCATTGCCCAATACTGTTTCTCCCGATCTTTTATGCTACATGTAGATATCTTATTTGTTAAAGAAGTAGAAAGATCATATTATGGAATTATGCCAAAAAAAATAAATCATATAAATATACAATATGGCCCTTAAAAATTCCGAGGAAAATCTACAAAAATGAGTACAGAGAACAGACTTCCAGTTAAAACAGATTCTCATGTATGCCTACAATATATAACAGATCATAAAGAGGACAACACACAGTGTTGTTGCACTTTTGTGGGAATGGCGCCATAGGTAGCACAGGCAAAAATGTAGAAAGAAAGATACTAAACATAATAGTCACTGTAGTCTTTTAAGAAACAAAGCACATAAATAAATGAGAGTTATTCTGTAGATCTCAGGCAACGGATAATGCATACAATGTATATTCTTGTAAACACATCCCTGATATTGAATTCGCTTTCCAGAATTGTCTTGTTTACCTTTTCCCGACAAAATTTAGGAAAGCTGCAGCTTGGTATTTCGATGAGTTGTAAATAAACAACCTCTGTCTATGTTATTACTCTTTTTAAATGACAGCAAGCAGCTCTTTCTTCCAGTTTAGGATTATTCTAATTCTACCATCAAAATTAATCAAACTCCCTTGGTTAATCAAAATTATATATTATCATCCTGATTGCAATCATCTATCAAAGATCATTTCCTCCTGCAGTTTATACAGTACGTAATCAGTGCAGAAGAATAACAAACCAAGTCGATAAAGTGAAAACACTAGTTGTTAATTGTGGCAAATAAAACCATAAAATAATCTGGCATTCCTGGGCCTCCCATATATACATTATGCCTTTCACAAACTCATGTGAGATCATTCCAGCGCTTTATTAACACATGAACAGTTCTTTTGGTTTTTGTTTGTTTGGTTGTTATTTTTTGTTTTATATCAGTATCTCCATGTGAAGATGTGAAACCAAGTGGTTAAGGAAGTTTAAGTCAGAAATTTGTTGAAGATTTAAGATACAAATCTGCTGAAAATTCAAGATACAAATTTGCTGAAGATAACCAGAGAAACTTCATGTTTCTTTGCTGCTGCTTAGGTACTGACTCTGATATTGCCCATATCTGACTCCATGCTGTACCAGCCAGAATGAGTCCTTCAGGTTTATTACCAATTAGGAGATAAATCTGATGGTCTCAACCAACCAGGGATAGCAGTATTGAGAAACAGTGCTTTTATTTCAGATTCACTCAAAATATGAACACACTAGAAATTTAGAAGGAGAATAAATCATTCAGTAGTGATGTTGTGAGCTTTTGTGTTGGTTTTCCACAGAGCCCTGAGCTTTAACTCACAAAGATAGAAGGCAACACATTTTTTTACACAACATTTTAACTGAAAATGCCTCCATTTCAACTGAGTATATTACAGAAATACAGCAAGCCACTGTAGAATTGTCTAAACATTTAGAATTAGCTGGTAAATGTTGTGAGTATACTACTATAAAATACCTTGTGCTACTCCTTAAAGATTGATGACTAATTTTAGGTGGACTGTAGCCAAGAACAAAAAATTCTCCCAAATCTTCATCTAAGCTTCTTAGAAGCAAAAGAGTTATTGCTCTATTTACCCAGCAAGAGGCAGAAATAGACAACTCTGTTCTAAGCTAATGTTCAGGTCACACATCTGTCAAGTGCTTGACTGGTTAAGTTCTAAGTTGCCGGTTGAGTACAGGTGACACTAAAGGTCACCAGGGTTAAATCAGAAACAACCATGGAGCTTATAAATCAGAAGAGGGGAAAAAAGGAAAAGTCACAACAGAAGTCTCCCTTTGTTATGAAAGACAGAATGTACTTGAAGAAAACAGGTTTTGAAGGATCCTTTTGAAAGCACGCAAAGCCAATAAGGCTTGCCTTGGTGACACATGTCTGATGTTGGGAAGGCATTGTGGAAGTTAAGAAATCCCGAATGGGGACGGTGCGTGCTCAGCCATAAGACTTCTCCAGTTTACCTGAACATAACTTCAGGACACAAACCCCTTTTGTCTGATGCAACATATTGCAATGTATCATAAGTGTATAATCACAACTTTTTGTTTATGTTTTTTTCAGAAGTTTCTTTTCCATGCTCTTCAGATTGCATAATGAAGCAGACTAATAGACTCATTCTCCAATTCAAAGAGAAATGATTTGTGTAACAAGTACATGAAGTGCTATCTCAGTCTACACCGAAATTAACAAAAAACACAAAGATGCTTAAAATACACATAATTAAGTATTCAAAGGCTGAACATGTTAATTTATTTGATCTTTGTTAAAATTGCTGGGTTTTAATTGATTAACTATGGTTTTCAAAGGAATTATTAGGCTTGAATATTTGAGGTAAGGTTTATGGTTCCTGGAATTTTTGGAGATTTGTCTTTCGGAAACAGGAAACAATGAATGAAGATGTAAACAACACCATTACATTAAGAAGGATTTGAAAATATTTCAAACACAGTGGGCCTAGAAGGATTAACAAATTCAGACTAAATATGTTTTAGGAAAAGAGAAACTGAGAAGTAGAGAAACAGTGACTTTAGAAAAAATCAACAGAAATACCTGTACCTGATGACTTAAAAGACATGTTCTTGGAAAAAAGGACAAGAATTATTCTTGGAGGGATTCCTGATGAAAAAAGCAATATAATGGGCAGTGGACAAGAAGCAGCTTGTGGTTTTGAGACAGCTGTGCTAAAGTTCACAGGCGGAATAAGACTAAATTTTCTCTCTTTGTAACAGAAATGAGACTTGGAGTGGCAGATACAATAGAAATAGATACAAAATAAAGTGAAAATTCCCTAGTTAGGATTTTGGACAGGGTTTGATTAAGAAGAAAATATATTATTTATTATATATTAATATTATATATATATGTTATTTTGTGTGACGGATTCTCACAGTCATTTTACTGGAGCTACATCTGACATATCTGTATTGGTCTTTGACAATTTAATCTTGTAAATAAAATATAGGGACTTGGAGGCTTGGTAAACTAGTTCAAGGTAAAAAAAGAAATTGCAAAACTTAAAGCAAATGCAAAANGCCTTGGTGACACATGTCTGATGTTGGGAAGGCATTGTGGAAGTTAAGAAATCCCGAATGGGGACGGTGTGTGCTCAGCCATAAGACTTCTCCAGTTTACCTGAACATAACTTCAGGACACAAACCCCTTTTGTCTGATGCAACATATTGCAATGTATCATAAGTGTATAATCACAACTTTTTGTTTATGTTTTTTTCAGAAGTTTCTTTTCCATTCTCTTCAGATTGCATAATGAAGCAGACTAATAGACTCATTCTCCAATTCAAAGAGAAATGATTTGTGTAACAAGTACATGAAGTGCTATCTCAGTCTACACCGAAATTAACAAAAAACACAAAGATGCTTAAAATACACATAATTAAGTATTCAAAGGCTGAACATGTTAATTTATTTGATCTTTGTTAAAATTGCTGGGTTTTAATTGATTAACTATGGTTTTCAAAGGAATTATTAGGCTTGAATATTTGAGGTAAGGTTTATGGTTCCTGGAATTTTTGGAGATTTGGCTTTCGGAAACAGGAAACAATGAATGAAGATGCAAACAACACCATTACATTAAGAAGAATTTGAAAATATTTCAAACACAATGGGCCTAGAAGGATTAACAAATTCAGACTAAATATGTTTTAGGAAAAGAGAAACTGAGAAGTAGAGAAACAGTGACTTTAGAAAAAATCAACAGAAATACCTGTACCTGATGACTTAAAAGACATGTTCTTGGAAAAAAGGACAAGAATTATTCTTGGAGGGATTCCTGATGAAAAAAGCAATATAATGGGCAGTGGACAAGAAGCAGCTTGTGGTTTTGAGACAGCTGTGCTAAAGTCCACAGGCGGAATAAGACTAAATTTTCTCTCTTTGTAACAGAAATGAGACTTGGAGTGGCAGATACAATAGAAATAGATACAAAATAAAATGAAAATTCCCTAGTTAGGATTTTGGACAGGGTTTGATTAAGAAGAAAATATATTATTTATTATATATTAATATTATATATATATGTTATTTTGTGTGACGGATTCTCACAGTCATTTTACTGGAGCTACATCTGACATATCTGTATTGATCTTTGACAATTTAATCTTGTAAATAAAATATAGGGACTTGGAGGCTTGGTAAACTAGTTCAAGGTAAAAAAGAAATTACAGAACTTAAAGCAAATGCAAAAATGAAATAAAAGCGACAAATATTTTTTTTTCTGTTTCAGGTTTTGTTAGACTATTTTAACTTACCATCTGGAGATATAATGATATAAAAAGGCTTACACAATATAGAGAAGTGTGCTTTAAAGATTCCTGCCTGTGGAAACACTTTTCTTTCTTTGCAACACTTGTTGCTATGCCAGAAAACATTTTCAAGACACAGCATACAAATGGTGACTTGCAGAAGAAAGGGTCAGACCCAAAAGGTCATGTCAGTTTAATTTCATGGTAGGAGATGAGAAATTGCTGATGGGTCAGGGAAAATGGGATCTGAATACTCATATCCATCTGTTCCTTAGGGTATATATAGAGGCTTTTTAATCCCATCTGTTTGTGGTAGCCAGAGCACAGGTTGTATGATCAGCACTTAGTAACTGGCTTCTCTTGACACAAGTGTAATTCAAGTTTGGTGTTTTTATTTCATATTTTTGTAACATCAGCAGAATGAATCCAAGCTTTGAAGATATTCTTGACGTTTACTATCCTCATTTAAAATATAGCTGAGCTTAGAAAATATTTTCAAATGCATGCAGACTATGAGGTTGCAAGCAGAATGTGAATGTACTACCCAATGTCCCAGCCCAGTCCAAAGCCTAGTGTCTGATCCAAAAATATGCTTTAGAAATTTTTAGATTTCATTTTAAAAAACCACAGTAACTTGTGCTGATTTTTAGGCTTGTAGGATTGGTCAAAAGCAAATAAGGGAGAAATGCGTAATAAGGAACTGAATTGGCTGAAAATGATCCAGATCATGCTTCTCTGATGCAACATTCAACATTGCTGAGTAGAAAATCATCAGCGAGCTTGACTCCTGATGAGAATCATAGGGGTTAAGAAACAGGATATGAGTGCCTGCTTTTTTAGAAGGGAGGTAGATGGAACTGAGAGAAAGAGAACTCAGTGACTATTTCCTACTAATTCCCAACATTTTCTTACATTCTATAATTTTCTCCCTCTCCATGAATATTACTGTATTTTATTTCTTGGTAATATTTTTTATCTGAAGGTATTAAAACTCTTTAGAAAGCCAAGCATTTCTTAAAGAAGCCCATAATGTGATATTTTATATCCATGAAACATATGTTGAGATCAAGGGAAAAATCATTGTCATTCTAAACTTTTCAAATTTCTGAAAAGTTAAAAATTTAAATTCACACGAAAGCACTTAATGGTGAAGTGTAATTTTTTGATACACTAAAAAAAATGTAAAATCATGCTGTTTGTTCAGGTATATTTACCTGACTGAAGGTAAACAGCTTGGTCTCAGTGAACTGCTTAAGACACAGAGTGAATTAATGACAGATGAGAAAACAGAGCACAGGTGCCTCAGGCATCCAGTTGTTTCCCTGTGTTAAATAAAAGCATCTTTCTGCTTGACACAGCAATGAATTTCAAATTTAAAAAGTCCTGGTGTTAGTTTACCATGAGGCATCTAGTGGATGCAAAATGAGCAGCTTACTTCTATTATTCTAAACTGATCCAGGAGGATGAAATCAAGCCAGATTAAACAAGTCATGTGCTCTCATTTACATAACTATAAACCATTAGAAAACTGTGCCACAGTAAACCAGATGTCTTAAGATAGCTAAGATCTGATTATAGGTACGGCATAGAAAATAAAAAATGAATTATAGAAGTCCACGACTTGCTTGCAGACACTGCTCATGGGAATAAAGGGGTAAAATCCTACATCAAAGAAATGGAGAAACGTAATGGGGAGATCAGACTTTATGAGACTCATTTCCCAGGATATGCTAATAGGTATGAGGATGAGGGTGACAGAACTCCATCCAATGCTCAGAAAAAGAAGATATAAAATTTTCTAAAAGAGATTTCATTCCTCATCCATTCTAAGCTTGGAGAACGTCTATTGCAGGGAAAAAATTAAATAAACTCCTAACTTTGAAATTAGGCCTGAAACGATAATATTTTGTGGCAGTTTTGCATCTCATAATTTATGAGATTCTAAAACAAGATGACAGCAACCTTACCTTGCTCAGTTACTTGTCCACAGTAAGGATTTCATGGTCACAGGAGGAACAGCAATGCCCACAATCATGGGTGTCTGGGTTCACAGTAGCACTCCCTTGCCATTTCACACCATGTGGCCCTCACAAAATAGGAACCCTTATTACTGCTTCTTATCCCTTCTCCTTTGCAGTTTCCTTGCCAAAACTTTTCATTTTACTAATCTCACTCTGAACTTTCCAGACCATCCTTCTCATACCCTAAGCTTCTCTCCCACAGATAATTTCCACTGGAATTTCTATATATAAGCTGGCACGATTAGTTCATCCATTATTTCCAAAAGGTCCCTCACTGCTGAACAAGTACTTAGGTACCAAAATCATGACCGGAAAAGATGTAGACATTCTCCACTGTAACATGTTCCTTTCACTATAACTCGGCTGTGTTTACACCACCACACAGCATTTGTTTCTCTTGCTACGCTGCCTCTCCTGAGCAGAGGGAGATGCAGAAGCTCTCCTGAGCAGACTGGGCTTAGCACATCAGGCAGGCATGGTTTATACTGAGCTTTATTACTGCCTGTCTTGTTTTCCCTCAAAGTGTCTTAATATCCTTTGGCATTTATCACAACAAGGGACTACTGTGTGGTAACATGGGCACCAAGGGTTCATTCAGATAACAAAAAAGCACTTTGCAATAGCTCAGGGTGTATGAGCCATGGTTCGGGAGCATTGTTCCATTGGTTTCTTGTGATCACAGAAAAAAGAGATGAAGAAGACCCTTCAGAGTATCTTGTCATCTTTCAATACCAGACAGATGGACAGATGTTCCTGAGTCACATTTACCAATCTTTTATCTAGTCCAATAGTACGTATTTCGTATTTCTCTCAGGAAGTTAAAAAATCATCATCATAGGAAATATCTCTTAGTATTCAGTCTTAAATTTCTTTGCTTAATGTCATACAGCATCTTTACATAATGAGCTTAGTAAGCTATAAAGAGAGAAAGAGCTCTTGCTGGCCAAGCAGGTTTCTGCAAAACTCTTTCGGCTCCATCAGAGACGTTGTACTATTGTTCTTGGCCCTGGTGACATATGCAGTAATTGGGGAATATTTCACTTGCTCTGACAGAATGAATCTAATACTGTGTGTGTAATATGAGGGTGATTAGAGTAGGGAAAAAGTTAGCTGTCCACAGGACAAAGCAATTTTTTTCCCTGTGTATTAATATGAGATCTTCTGCAATTGGTATAAGATTTATTTGTTATTAATAGACTAAGGAATTCCTATAAACATTAAACTGTCCCTCTTAAAATGCATTTGGTTGAATTTTATTATCAGTAGTACCAATGGCAGTATACCTGGGGATCTCAAAAATCCATAATATGATCTGAATCCCTTCATTTTCCTTCCCTTCCCTCAGGTAACTATGACACACGTGTCTTACCTCTGATTCTCCTGCACTTTTCTGCTTATCCTATCCTGTATATAATCCGGCCATAAATTCTTGATATAGGGTACCTGATTCAGGTTTAGACCACCTTTTGGGAGGAAGAACCCAGAAAGAGTTTTCTCTTTTTCTGTCTCATGCCATCATGCACTACAAAAGCCTACTGCTCCCATAAAAATAGGCAACACACACCCATCAAGCTTTCTTTTCCTGTGTATATAGTAAACTCCCTTCAGACAAATAAGATTAATTAGACAAATATTCTGAAAAACTTGAATATCATAATCTGTTTTTTATTTAGAGAAATCAATTGATTACAAAATATTTTGACTATCAGTTAGAAACAGTCGTGAATAAGCAATGCTGTGTGAAAGTCCATCTAACCTAGCGTGCTGTCACTGGCAGTAGTCAGAAGCTGATGGTTCAGAAAGGTACTTAAAGAGTGCAACTGACTTTCTATACCTTGCCAGCTCCCAGAGATATGGATCACATGAATTTTCCTGAAGGGAGGTATTATCCCCATCAGTGCAACTTGCACATAATAATCCCTGCTTACTTTCCCTCAAGAAGATTTTCTATTTTGGGTTTTTAACTCATTCACATAATCATGAACAACATGTTTCTGTCAGTGATTTGCAGTAAACACTGCTGCATATTGTTGGGAAAAAAAACTCCTTTACACTTCTAAGAGAAATACTAAATTTTTATGCTTGCACCCTTCTCCCTGCAGCTTCTGTTTTGGGAAAAGGTATTATTTTTATGAGTTATTCATGACTAGTCTCCCTCTCACCTCATCTGTTAAAGAGCTCTTAATTCATACATCAGAATTTCCATATGTTCAGCATTTTACTGGCTTTTTCCATATATTTCTAGCTCTATTTTATCTATATTGAAAGAACTGCAAGCAATACCCTGGATTTTGCTTCAGTTAGAAGTGCACTTCTGCTGTTCACTTCTCAATTCCTTTGCTAATAATTGCTGATGCTCAGTCTGGGGTTTCTTTCTCTTTTTTTAACACTGCTGAATTTTCAGCTGAGAGTGACACATCAAATCCTTTTCTTAAACAAGTAAAAAAAAATAAAAACACAACTATTTTAGTGCTTCACAGGATTGTTTTCACCCGTGTGCAATATTTTGCATTTACAACACTGGATTTCACTTGCCATTTCATTGCCAAGTCAGTCAGTACAAGACTAACTCATGACAGTTTTAGTTTTGGCTATTGTGAATCATTTTTTGTCATCATCAAACTTCATCAGTTCACAAGTATTCCTTTTTACTGAGCAATATATATACTAGCACAGATCCAAATAGCATCCCACTGGTAACCTATCTCAGGGAACAAAGTTCAGTTTGAGTCAAACATATCACAAACTGCCTCTTCTCTTGGTGTCCTGCAATGAAGAGATTCAAAACTGCCTGCATATTCACCAGAAATGATGAGCAGCACACTTAGTGCCAGACACAAGGAAATTAAAATTTAGTAAGAAAAGATTTGAGGGTATTTAAGGGCGTGGTGCCCTCATTGCATGTGCAGCACCTATCTGGTGCTGCGGTGTGTGATTTTGATCTGTGTTCCCCCAAATATTGATTCAAGCTCACCAGTGGTGAGCCTGTGTGCCTAGTACAGGACTTCATATGTAGACATAAGGAAAATTTTCATCAAAAATAAATCCTTCTTGGTACTGCACTGCTACCCTTTCTGCAACTGCATTAGCAAACTTACTAAAAAGAAAAGCAATTCCTAATAACAAAAAAAGGAAATGGTTGATGGAAAATATTTGGTTTGTCTTATTTCCTCCTTTGACGAAGTGAAAAGCCTCGTGTGTAGAGGAGAAGCAGTATATGAGAACAGTTGATTAGACAGCTGCTTTGAAGAAGGAAATTTAGGAGATTTTGTTGTCCACAGGCTGACCACAGTGTTGGGCTTTTTGTGAAAAGAAAAAGCACGTGGCTGATTTGAAACCAAGTACAGTTTCTATGAGTAGTTACAAAATCTCAGTTGTAAGTCCTGGTTTGAGAGTAGCACTTCAGGAAGGGTTAGTGGGGACAGAAGACCAGACAGAGCACAAGTCTAGGGAGGGATCAAAAGAAGGGGAGCTGCTAAACCTAAGGATGAGAAGATTAAACACGGATGTAATAAGTGCTCAGACTACACTGCTATCCAAAAGGGGAGCAAGTTGTAGCTCACAGTAAATATTATGAGATTTACACTTAGTCTTTAATAGGAGGTTTGGTTGTTGTTTGTTTGGGTTTTTTTTAATAAGGAATCAAATTCCTGGAAAAAATGCAAACACTGTGATTGGAGAATTTTACAAGTTATTAGGCAAATATCTAACAAACTCCAAAAAATTAGTGTGTCTTTGGTAAAAAAAGTGATCTAGGCTTCTAAACTCTGCTCTAGCCTAGTGCTCTAAGTTAGTAATAGTGAAGAAGGAGAGGGATTTCTTTCCTCTCTTTAAACCCATATTAAAGCTAACAATTTCCTTAAAGACACTTACAGAGAAAAATTAATACAGATGTTAAAAAATATCAAGTGCTTAATATTCTTAAGCTCTTTAAGGGCTATGGGTGTGTTCATGTTAGACAAGAATATGATCTATGTTATATTATTTATAACATTTGCACTTGTTATTATATTATTTCTTACGCAAAGCAAACTAGTGACTCAAAATTGTTTTCCTTGGTGTGAACTGGTACTTCTACTTTTTAAACAAGTGTTTCTTAGTTCTTTCCAGCACTAGTGTACAGTATCATCCTCTGGTCAAAAGTATTCTTTTACTGTGTCAGAGAATTTAAGTAAAATCAAGTACACTGAAATAAGCTTGAGCTTGTCTTCTGGGATCTCTGGAACATCATAAAAATTTAAGTCCACACGGCAATTCTATCTGTTATAAATGAAAGAAGAAAGAGCCATAACTGTACAATTTAAATTCATTTACCATATTAAAAAATCTGAATTACTTAAAAAGGAAAGAAAAAATTAAAATATTTAAAGCTGTTGGAAGCATGCATTTTAAAATGAACAGAAAATTGTAAAACTAGGCATCAAATCAAATCTCACTTTTACTTTATTATTTTATTTGTTCTAATAATGAAAAGTTTAAAAACATTGTGTTAAGATATTTTTTAATTTAAAAAATCAGCAAAAACCAACCAAACCAAACCAAACAACAACAACAAAATAACCTGAACATCAAACTGCCATACTCAGAAAGTGCTGATTCAGGTTTCCCAGTGTCTTTGTTTCATCCCTGAAGTAGTTTTGCAAGTATTTTTACTTTCTTCTCCCTCAGTTCCTTATATACCTGAGTCCAGGAAGGGTATAGTGAATATTCATTATTGATCATTAAAACATACCTCAATCCTTAGAAGGAAGGTGATATAAGAAGTAAAACATTTTATCATAATGTGCCATGTACTTCCTCTTTTTTTACAAAAGAACATTATAGCAATTTTGTGTGCTCAAACAGGTACAGGGCTGCAATGTTTTCCCATTCAGTAAAGCAAGGAACTTCAACACCGTTAAAGCTGATCCCTGCTTCAGATCCTCTGCTGACCAGATTTTGGCAGCACCACTTGAAATATCTGGCAATCTGTCAGACCTTTACCACTTCAGAAGTACTAATTTTCCTTTTAGATGAGGTGCAGCACTAGTCATGTATTTTCTTTGTTGCAGCAGATGTAGAACCCAGCAGCCAAGTGATCAACACACGCCCAGGCTTTGCCCTACTGCAAATGTTTCAGTTATCAAACATATGGTCTGATGTTGCGAGCCTTGCTTAAATGTTGTAGCTGAAATCAGCTGTGCAAGAACACTGAAACCAGGGAGGACTCCGCTCGCTTTTGGATAGCAGGATTTCACACAGCCACCTGCAAAATGCTTTCTGTGCAGCTGATACAGACATTACTATCAAGTTGCAGATGCTGACAGACAGATGTTGTTTTACATAGTGCTCATAATCCCCCTCAAATATTTTCAATAACAGGAAAGCATGTACAAGGGAACAAAAGGTAATGAAGGCTTTAATGTGACAGTGAAAATGCTGTAGTTCCAAAAAACCTAAAAGTTAAGAATCTCAAAATATTTTGAAAATTTTTTAGCTTTCAGAAACCCTGTGAGAAAGTTACATAGTGTATTGCAGACACCTTTTCTGCTATTCAAGAAAAGACTCCTTCACCCCAAAGTCCTTGTCTCAGTGTATAAGGCAATCCTGAACACACAGTAGTGAATGGAGCGAAACTATAAGAAGAAATGACAACTGATTTCAAATCACTTTCAGTTTTGCTAAACTGCCATTTTGAAGTAGTAAAGGGGACATGTGACAACAAGAAATAATTCTCCAGTAGCAGAGTGAGAGCTGAACAGAAACATTTTATCCTTTATTGAGAACAGTTTCCAAGGAACACAATCTAGTTTAATGACAGGTTTCTCTATATAATTGCTAGAGCCACACATCACTGGCCAATTTCTCTTAGATTGTTTGAACAAAGGACAGAAGACAAGTTATGTCTCAGCTTAATTTTTCAGCAAGCTATCTTATTTTTCTATTTTACTCTCTGGAATTAATAATGCATTACCCACTTTAGATCACTATTTCCAGATGTTTTTCCAAGCACAGCCAGGTTGCGTATGCCTGAACACATCTTCTTTAAAGAAATTGCATGTGTAACCTTAAGGCAATGTAATCCTGAGAGGAAGATTAACCTTTAGTTGCATTTACATTATTTTTGGAGCATGACTAACCTCTATTTGGAAGTATTAAACAGGAGGAATTACACTATTTACAGATGGACAAAACCTGCTGATTGAAAGCCAAATTCTACTCTTGCTGGAATTAGTAGAACTTTTGTTAAAGATGTAAGTAAAAGATCAGTTATTCCTCTTGTGCTTAAACTTTGATTTTCAGAGACTCTTGAGGAATCACAATTTCAATCATTGTCAAAAGGAGTGAAGAGACTCACAGTCTCTGAAAATAGGGACTGTTGCACTCAGGTAAATTTTTTTCCTCTCTCTGCACACCATATTATTTCTTTAACATGTGTATATATATATATATAATATTATCTCTTTTTTATATAAATATACACAATTATGTTATGTATTAATATAATATATTAATTAATTAAGCAATATAGTTATATTATTATGTAACAATATAAATTATGTAATATTACATGTATACATATATAAAATATTACATTATGACTAGGATATACCAATGAAAATACTTTAGATACTTTAGCTGCAACTGGATGTACTTACAACAGCAGCACAAAGCCCACGGACACATCTTTTCTCATTTCTTAAATTCAAATTTATCAATCCAAGCAAATTAAAAAAAAAATTAGAAGGAATGTTTTTTGGCTCCCAGTTTTATAGTACAGTCAGTAAAAAAACAGAAGAGAGACTTGTAAAGCCAAATGTTGCAATAAATACAATTGTATTTGATTACACTTGAGAAATGATGGTTCTGTGAACATTCCTCATTACATCAAATGAGACACTCTTTACATTGCTGCAGCTAAAGGGGATTTATGGCAGAGGACAGAAGCAAGACAGTCAGTAAACTTTCCCCTGGCTTATATTCATGCTGTTCTTTCTCCATGAAAGATTTGGTGTTTTCTGAAAGATTTTTCTGGTGTGTGGGTTGGCTGCTGATAGTCTCATCTTGAAACAAAATGTAAAATGAATCCATTTCAGTTCTATCTTTGAAAAAGCCAGAAGTGGCTATAAAAGATCAGCTGGTGTTAGGTCTTTATTTGGTGGAGCCTTGTGCAGTTAAGACAACGGTTTCCACTTTGCATGTGAAGAAGTAATTTCTTCTTCCTTACATAGGGAAAAATCTGCTAATATTGTTTATGATGGTGATTCCAATAAGCTTCATTTTTAACTTCCAAATATTGACTAGAAAGGAACCTGTCTTCTTTAATAATTGAATAAAAAGCAGAATACCAAGCAGAAACTGGTAAAAAGGAAAGGGATATCCTGTAATCAACTTAGGTTACATTTCTATATGGTATAACACAAAAAATGTAAGCTATTAAGACAAGGACAGGAAAGAGGGCCTGGGAGATCATATATGAAAACCTTTCAGATGGACCCAACGGACTTTAACATAACTTTACATACACAAGTAATGCAGAATTCCAGTCACTTCATGTTTCTGATCTTTTTAACTATACATAGCCATTTCTCAGGCTTGTCATCGTTAGTGTCTTAGCTAAAACTTGGTACAGTTAATTAATGAGTTGGGCGCAGATTAGCCCTGAAACTGTGCAGGTCTAAGGGGTTTTTTAGCACAAGTATAGGATATGATCTCTTCAGAGACAAATGCTATCAGGGTGTAACTGGTAATGTAATTTAGAACACTTTATTTAAATAATACCTTGATATTTTGTATGGCTTATCCTTACCCTATGTCTCTGAAGCACCATGAAATACTCCAGCTGCGCTCCTTTTCAGGGAACAGTGAAATCTACTGTGCATAGATGTACAAGAGATATCAAGATGATCTGTGCTGTTCTTCCAAATGAAGTGTTCATAGGTTCTAAAAACTGAATGCAAAGTCTATCACCTTTGAGAAGTACAGGTGAAAGCACCTTCTGTATATTTTTTGGTGCCAGATTATGTCATATCTCCCTGTCCTTGCTGTTAGAGAAATTGTGACTGTACTAGATAAGGAAAAATGCTTATTTTCTACCCAGTACTCCATTAATTTTAGTTGAGCGTATTTGGGGTAACTTGGGATAAAATGACAGGTTTAAGTACTTCTGAAGTATTCAGCTGTTAACTAACCCACAATAATTTGCTGTGGCAATGTGACGAATATGAGATTTCCCTTCTGTAGAGGACACCAATATCTGTTCAACAGAAAACAAGCAAAGGATTTTGTTGAAACACTATAGAGTTCTTTCACAGTACGTAAAAGAAATAAACCAGATAAATATTAATATAACTTCCACTGGTGCAACAGACTTCTATTGATTTGGAAAGCTTATTGAAATGTATTGAAGGACCATGCTGCTAATAAAGAACAGTTTATAGTGGCATTAACACATCAATGTTTCATCAGGGTTTCAATTTTAATATCTGTTCCAAGGGCTGGAAGTAGAAATAAAGGCAGGTATTGTGCTTGATCATTTTTTCCCCTCCCTTCCTTTTATAGAATATTTGAAGATAGCAGAGAGGATGTGTCTGTGTTGTAATGCACATCATGTTTGCATGCTTTCCTGTCTTGTTGATTTAGAGGAATCTGTTGTCTCAGACAGAGGATTTGGGGATTACAGATTTAGTGCTGTATAGATCATCTAGGTAAAGTCTCCATCTTTTCATTGCTAAATTTTAGTAACTTATTGCTAACTTTTGTCTTGTCATAAATTCTGTTAACAACTATGTTTGAAATACTCACTTTGTTGTCAAGTGTGTTGTGCCAACATAAACATAAAGGTACGGAATAGGTTCTGAATACGTGTCAGTGTAGCTACAGCACACATTCTGTACACAGGCTCTATGTATTAAAGCATTATGTTTGTTTTCATGATAAAAAAGGGACATGTTCTCATATTTATTTTCATTATTCTTTACTGTGAGGGTGGTGAATCATTGGAACAGGTTGCCCAAGGAAGCTGTGGATGACCCATCTCTATCAGTGCCTAAGACCAGGCTGGATGGGGTTTTGAGCAACCTGGTCTAGTGAAAGGTGTCCCTGCCCATGGAAGGGGTTGAGCTGAATGATATTTAAGGTCTTCTCCAACACAAACCACTCTATGATGACAGAAAGTCATTTTTGAGTAAGAGCTGGGAGTTTTCACTCCTTGAGGAAAACAGTCATTGCTGTAAGGGGCTGGGTCTTTACACAACTTTGTGTACCTGAAAGTTATAAATGTAAGTTAGAATCTTGTGAATGTACCTTAGTCCAAGATGCCTACATTTTAACTTAACATCCCTTTTGGTAAGGAAAGTTAAATGTGATCATGTGGGAAGTACTGCATGTGCACTTCATGAGGAAAGTTTAGAACTGGTGTCTGGCAGTTCCTAGAAAAATGTTCCCAAACCAGAATATTTACAGAGAAAGCCCTCATGACTCACTTTAACTTTTATAAGCCTAGGTAGGGAGAAAAGAGAAATGTTCAGGTAGAAGAGTAAAATGGATCTCATCTCAAATATAGAAAAATTTTTGTTTTGTTTTGTTTAAATTTGCCTTTTAGCAATATATCCTGAATGAAAACAAATGGACTTGCTATCTTCCCATTGGTATTAATTATTTATTAATAAACCAGAGTCTGGTTTATGATTTGACAAACATTCTGCTGTGTTATCAAAAGAAGATAACACTAAATTCTAATTCTGGCCTCCCTTAACAATAACTCAGACATTACATACCACAATTTTCTCAAACCTTCTACTTCTGTGGTTTCATTCAGACATTAAGATAACAGCTGTCTTACAGGACTCCTTGTCTGTTTTGTTTGTTTTGAGACTTTTTGTTCTATTGGTTAGTAGCCTGAACAGGTAACTGTAAGGTGATTGACTACTTCAATCACTCTAAGGTGACGGAAATAGTTTGTGTCTGATAACACTGTTCTAATTAGAAACTAATGTTTTTCCTCTGCTGTTATTTAGTCTAACACCAAAACATCACGCTAAATTTTTTGTGCTTTCCACCATACCTCGTGAACTCCTTGAATGACTGAAGAAAATAAAACATGCAATTATCAGATGTTTTAACGCAATGTAACTCCAAATGGAAGACCTGCAGAGCCCTACTCTGTGGAACATCAAGTCTCTGCGTGTGTGTAAATAAGTAAATACAAATAAGTGGCAGGCTTGTGGGGGGGTGGAAGGAGAAAGGGATGGAGGAAGAATAAGGTTATTCCTGGCATTTAATTTTAAAGTATATTACTGGAGAATATAAAATAATATTATTTTATTTTCTGTGTTTTCAATAATATGTCAAAAGGCTTATCTGCTCAGATTTTGGTGAAAAAGGGTGATCTAAGCCATCTAAGTCACATTTCACTGCACATTATGAGACAATAAGCAGTGCAGACTGGATATTTTGAGCGTTCTGTCAAAAGGCTCCATTCTATATGTCTTCTATTCCTATATCTGGGTATCACTGGAAAATTCACCCTTAATAACTAATTTATATATGTGTATGATGTTAAGTTTTATTGTTCTGACAGTAAACCAACACCAGAATATCATTTAGGCTACTTAGATCAGGTCTTTGGTTACATCCTAACTACAAGGCAGGTTTCTTATAATGCTCAAAACCCTACTTTTCACAATAGAGCTGGTCCTAGTGGAATCTTGAAGATAAGAGCTTGCATCCTGATTTTTGAATTGAAGAGGAGCTGATAGCATGCTGCAATTAGCATGTTATTTGCAATGTTCGATGCTAAACAAATGCTCATTGAAAAGCTGCACAGATTGGGAACAGAAGAATGACCAAAAAAGGGAAGGATAGATTTTAGTAGAAAAATAATGTTCTTATCATTGGTGTATTATCTTTGACATCCTTTACTAAAAACAGCATTCTGTTTGCAAACTGTGTTTTCTTTATACCTTTCTACTTGAGACTCTGCATCCTAAGCATAGCACTGTAGAAAAGCCTTCATGAATTATAACTGATAAACCTTGGCTTTATACAACTATAACAACTTCAAAGAACTACTGCAAGTTCAGTGGTTGCAACGTGGGGAGAAAGAATTTGTGCATATGTGGCCAACCTGAGAATATAATAGATGATTGTACAGTTTTTAAAATGAATAAATTATATATTCCTAAGGCAGCTTCCATTTAGTAAGTGGAAAATAATAAATAAAAAAGAAATCTTTTGGGCTTTTGAATAATTACTTATTTATCATACATCCCTAGGAATGATTTTTACCTCGTTTAAATGGAAGACCAAGAATTTGCCAAATTCATGGCAACTTGTAATAAACTCTGCCTCAGTATTTCAGATGTGCTGTGTTCCTAATGTCCCATTAATATTGCTTCCGTTACAGATGGCTGCATAGATATCTTTGTGCCTCCACAAGAATACATCACCAGGAAAGTAAACCTTCATGTGAATGCATCTGTATGACTCATCTGAGTAAATCTTTAACCAAAAAAAAAAAAAAAGACGGAAATGATGGCTGAATGTTGTCAACATTCAATTTGTGACTTTAACCCAATTTTTACTTTCTATAAGTTTAAAAGTTGTGCTCAAGTATAATATGAGAAATTCAGCTTTCACTGAAAATGATACAAAATAAAAAAATCAATCTCTGATTTCCCAAGACATTTTTCAGGTTACAAGAAATTTCAAGAAGCTAAATATAGTCTGTCCTTTAACCTTTTAGAAGCTCCTTTAGTGACTGAACTTCTAGAACTCCCATTTTTTACATTTTCTCTGTAACACAGATTATTTACTTCTTTTCTGTAGGTAAAATGAAAATTTTTATGTGCAATATGGAGAGGTTTTATAATGTTTTTCTGATCAAGATTCTTGGCTGAATGTACTCACCTGGCTTTAAAATTACCCACCTGAGCTGAATGACTTAAATCTTTTTTGGAAAGCATCCCTTTTTTCAAAAGTCTGAGAAAAGTGAAAAACTCAGCAATAGCATGTTGGTTTTTCTGTTGCTCTGGATGGAGAGGCACCCACCCATCTTGGGGAACAGTGAGTGGACATGATGATTTTAACAACTGGAAGCCTGGGATCCAAGTGTGAACAGCTTAGCCATTAACTTTTACAAGAATCAGAACAGAGAAAGGAAGATTTTTTGGGCAAGAAAAACAGACAACTTTGCTAAGTGAATCCAAATTAAGGTAGGGCTTGATTCTGCAAACAGCAGGACTTTGTATAGTGTATCTCAGCTCACTAATAAACATTGCTTCTGTTTGGTAAGGTTTCATGAATCAGTGTAATTTTTTTGGTCATATGATTTCTTCAGAGACTCCAGGAATTTTAGCACCCTTGTTTCGGACTCTTTGGAGAACTGAGACAAGATCACAATTACTGAAGGTGTGGTGTCAGACAGGAAGAAACCAAGGGGGCTTTCTCTGACACTGAAGTTATGCTGAGGACTATTCAAAGAGTTGGAAAAAAGAGTTGGTGCTCTGAGTGCAGCAGAGGAGCAAATGGCTCTCAGCAGAAGGGCTTTTACTGAACTGAGGGTTGAATCTCCAAGTTCTGCATTTCAGTAGCAGTTTTTAGTGTGCCATTTTGGATTGTTATAAGAATGTGATCTTGGTCTTGATAAAGAGGGCAAGTCAATCTTATTTTATTAAACTTAGCAACAGTAATATCTTCTAGCATGGTATCAGACCATCTCTATTTAGGATTATGGGTTTTTTGCCATGGGGTCTGAGTGATCAGGAAGGCATTAGGCTTGTGTACTTGTGACAACCTTAGAAACTCACTATTTTTCTATATTAGAAAGTAAATCTGAAAAAGGAATGAATTTATTTGAACAGCAGCAGTGGCAAAACAACAAAATCATGGTATACTATCTACAGATTAATAAAGAAGTAGACAAAGGAAGAACAGACCAAAACATCTGTGGTTGCTATTTTCACCACCGTTCATTGGGAACAGTCTCAGACAATTCGGACATGCAGGTTTTTAGAGCAGATATTTTTATTTTTAATCATAGATATTTAATGCAGACTTAAAATACTTTTAAAAAGCCCAAAACAGCCTGAAGGAGCATTGCTATCTAATACCTGAAAAGCTACCGATGTATAACTTGTCTTTATATTCTTCACCTCAAAAAACTTGGCATTTCCTTTTTCCTTCACTCTTCCTTTTTTAACAGTAGCTTTTATATTTATATGTATTTATTCACACGAGTGCAGTGAACTTGCCAAATGACTAAAAGTAAAAATTTTCAGAGAATGGACTATGTTTCGATATTCCTTGTTTAGAAAGGTAAAATGGAGCCCTTTATGTTTTGCCACCTACACAAACACTGAATGAGAACAAAACCATCACAAAATAATAGCTATTTTATCTGACACGTAAAAAAATGGTAACTCCTAATCCAGTTCATAATACTCTGCACTACAACTGGATACCCTCAAATAAGACATAAACATTAGTCTGTTAGAAAGCAAATAAAAAAAGAGTTTTTTAGAAATAAAATATACCATAAAACTGTAAAATGGAAGAGCCTTTCTTGCTGTAATCAGGCTGTTACACTTTTTTGTAGCACTGATTAATAAAACCTGAGTTTCAAACACAGTAAGAAAAACAATAAGCATTTTCATCCTGTATTATTCTGCTAAAATTAATTCCATTAATTTTATGGTTATAATTAACATATTTTGACAGGAATGCAGTTAAGAAAGAGTTGAATGCTTTAACCCTTCTCTTCAGTGGTATTATATCCTCCCATCTAGGAATAAACATATTTTCTTCATTTTCTATACATCTTATTGTTGTATTTTAAGTTCTTTCTTGGATGTAAATTCATGTCTTAGGGCTGAGGTTTTTTTCTATTATTCCCTTCCTGTAAGCCTGAGTTACTTTAAATCCTATTTCTCTTTTTCTAATGTGTTTTCTCAATCTTTAAGTTTAGAAAGCTCAAGGTTTCCTGATGCAGCCCTACTGATCTCTTACTGGGATCCTTGTCTTTCCCCTAATGTGGGACAGTCTGCCATTGCTGAATTAATGTGGCTCCTTTCAACATCTGTCATGTCAGCTACAACACTTCATCCCTTTCAATAGTGTTCCATGCCCCCAACAATGAGTTTCCTCAGGTCTTTGGGGTCTACTTTTTCTCCATTGTCTTCATGTCACTATCACTTCTTCCTAGCCATAATATCAGAAACTCTATTGAATATAATTTCTACTGTTATTTTCACACTTTTAATCAAAATTTAATATAAAATAGTTCGTCTTTTGGTAATTTTCTACAGCTTATGATAATGCCCATCCCAAGATTTTCCAAGATCATCGCAAGTTATCTGAACCTTGCTTTGCTATGAGGTATTCAATAATTAAAAGTTCTTATTATTACCAGGTCCTACTTTGTGAGCAATTCTTTTAGAAGAAAAAACCCAAGCACTTTATTCAGCTCTTTCCTACGTAGATATTTCTTTAATAGAACTTATTATGATATCCTCCTCCTTCTCCTTCATTACCATCACAGTGGGAGAGGTGAGCATGACATTTTTTTTGTCCTCTGTATCTATATTTTTTTGAGATATTTTTTCATTCTAGGTCAGACTATTCTTGTTATAAATGTTCCTTGATAATTCTCATTCTCCAATGATGATTAAAAAACAGAATCTGTTGGCAGAAATGAAGAAGAATCAATTTAATAGTCTTGAAATCAAAATGAAAATATCCCCTGCTTTCTTAGAATATTGTAAACTGGCTTCAGCTCCTGGCAATAAATCTTATGTATTCAATAAATCCACTATAATTCCTCATATGGAAAGTAAAATTTTGTGATCTCACAACCCAGAAACCTAGTTGTGTCCACAGACATGAAAGATGCTGTTCCAGTTTCTCCATGTCACGCACTCACAAATGGGTATTGTTGTGTCCATTAGCTTTGAATGCATTCATGGATAAATAAGGATTTTGAACTAATCTGTACACAAAGCTGGCTTGGCAGGGTTTGGAGGTTTAATTGAACTTCATATTAATTTACAATTAGTTTGTTTTGTTTACTTTCTGATGGCATTAGCAAACATATTATAAAGGAGGTACAAATAAAATTTGTGCCAATTACATATAAGAATAATTGGATTTTATTAATCCAAGAATTCATTCAATCAATTTAATTATTGGTACTCTTAGTTCAGATACCTCATTATTCCTCTCACTAATTAATCACAACCACTAATGAGTGGTTTTGAAATGGGACTGTTTACTCATTTTCCCTGAATGGAGGTTTTCTTAAACAACCACTGATATTTACTTTAGGGAATTTTTCTGAATTAATTTATTTATATGTTTTCAAAAAATTACTTTGAAAGATAATAGAAAATTTCTTCATTCAAAATAAGAAATTTAAAAGATTATTACTCCAGTCCTGTCTGAGTTTGAGCAAATGACTTATATATGCCTTCTTGAATATGTTGGCAAGGGTAATGCACATCAAAATGGAAGATTAACAAATATTGTAAATAATCATAGGGTTATGCAGAAGTATTTACTGAATAACCACAGCAGCTTTGGAGTCTGCCTTCCTCCTCTGTCTCTGTACATTCAGTCTGGAAGCACGTTCCAGTTTTTATGGTGCCATGAGGAACAACACACTAAACATGAGAGTTAGCAAGTAGGGTATGACAGCAAATATCCTCCCTCACAGAGATGTAAGAGAAAACACACTTGAAAGGAAGACATTACTTCTGATGGAATAAAATGCACAGATGATCTTGGAGACAACTTAATTCAAATGGTGTGTATGGGAAACATATTTGGATTTTAACTGATGAGGCCAAAGGAAAGAGTGTAAAGTCAGAACTGACTGGGAAAAATACTTTCTGATGGACAGGATGGTACAATATTGTGGAGGTTGAAGAATAAGTAAAGAAGAGAATGATGTCAAAAAAAGGACCCAAAATAACAAAGACAAGGAAAATAATTGTAGTTGTAAGCCTGCAAAATAAAAAGCAACTCCCAAAGGAGCTGAGGAAAAAACCTCTCTGTATGAACATATTTAGGAAAATGCAAAAATGTCAGAAAGCCAAGCAGAAAGGCAAAAAATAATGACAGAAAAAGCAGTTGTGAACATCAAGGTCAGAATAGGAGTGGGAAGGGGGAGGAGGTGCTCCAGGCAGAGCAGAGATTCTCCTGCAGCCTATGGAAGAGAGCACAGAGGAGATGGCATTTCCCTGCAGGCCCCAGATGAGAGACACCTAAAACTACAAGCTATTATTTTTTAATTTCAATTTAATACAATTATAGCAGAACTGAAGTCCAAATTCCACAGCAGAAACTGTGAACTAAAACTTGCCACCCCACCTCACTTTCTTAGCTGAAAAATACATTGCAAACACAATCACATCCCAGTAGTTCCCCTAGCATTTCAGACTTAAAACATAATTCAAATGATTTCTCACTAGAGGAAAAAACCCCAAAACTAAAAAACAACAAACCCAAAGCTTACAGTGACAAGAGAAAAAGATACTGTCCTCTACGACTTTTTAGAAATCAAAAATAATCCTTTGTACTCCAGAAGGTAGAACTTGCCTCTGGGAAAGTCGTTGCAGCACTTTTTAGAGAAAAATCAACGTTAGGAAAAAAATATCAAATTTTGGAATAGTCAGGGACTGTGAGAATGATAATGAACTTTGGCACCCAATTAGGTAGGGAATATCTAAGCTCTTCAAAGCTCCATTTATGTATAAACTAGATCAAAGTTCTCTGTCAACTGTCTTTGAAGAAAAGCATTTACAATTCCTCTTTTCCTTCCTGCCCTGCCATCTGATTTTCCCCTCCTACTTTCAGGGCATTGACAACCTCTGCTGGCACCTCTCAGCAAGTCAGTGAGTGCAACATGGAGAGAAGGCTGGAGGAAACATTTAACTTTTACCTGAAATTTGAACCATTGTAGTCTACAGAGCTTAGTGTGAACTTTTTTATCCTGATATAATTTTAACATATAGAAGAGCATATGAAACCAGAGAGCCAGAGAATGACCTCGGCTGGAAAGGACCTTAAAGATCCTCTAGTTCTAATCCCCCTGTTGTGGACAGGGACACCTTTCACTAGACCGGGTGGCTCAGAGCCCCATCCAGCCTGGTCTTGAACACCTCAAGGGATGGGATTCCACAATAATAAAATTCCGGTTTAGCGTTGGTGAAGGACATTTAGATGTGCTACATTTAGACACCTAACTAAATAAACACAGTCATAATTAATTTACTAATAAACACAGTAAATTATGCAATTCCCTAAGCTGTAGAGTCATGAATAAAATATTGGGGGTGCCTGGGTGAATATGTACTACATTGGCCTGTCTAATTTATCATCCAATGAGAATTAGAACTTCTGATAAACTGTACTTACATTACCTGAGAGACTGAATCTTAAGACAAAAGCCCAAGTTATCATTTTTTTTTACTGGCACAACTTAATGCTTCAAGAAGCAGCCAGCTGCTTTCTTGAAATATTTGGTGTTTAACTTACATTTCACGTGAAATCAAGTTTCGATACATGACTGTGCAAAAATGAAGATGAAAATTGGTCTCCAAGAATACATTAGAAAAACCTAAGTGGACAAGTATCCAGTCCACTGTATACAGAATTAAAAATTTTAGAAATTCATCAATCATCAGTGTGCATAATTTTTGATGTCAGATAATTTTCTTGCTGTTGCACAATATCTAATGCCCTCAATTTTAACAGTATTCCTAAATTTCAGTATAAACCACCTTAATGACATATTATAGCTAAGAATCAAAGAAATATGACAAATTGTGTAGAAATAACTTTTGTGTATATTTTGACTTAATTAAATTATGCCTTCATGTACTTATCTCTCCATTAAGAAAATTAAAACTTTGGCAATTATTTCTCCAGTGAACTTTGAAGTATTGTGTTTACAACCACTGAATCAAAAGACAATCACTAGATGAAATACTGTGGGTCCAGATGTACATTAAAACTGAAACAAACAAAATCAATGCATTTCCTGCGTCTATGTTCTGGTGTTTTTTCATGATAACCTAGAAACCATAACAAAGTATGATCATGCTAAGGAAAGAAAGAGGCATGGAATAGCAAAATGAGTGCCAGGGTTACACAGTGCAACAGTCTAAGTGAACACTGAAGCCCGTATTTCCTACACCCTTGTGCACTTGCTTTCTTCCTGGAACTATGTTACCTCTTGTATTCAGTTAATCAATACATCAACACTCCCTAGTGCCACATTTAGAATATTTTCCCAGAGAAGAATGCATGGATATGAACTAATGGAGACTCATAAACCAAGGATAAGCAGATAAGAAAAATCACTGTCTCCGTTATTTCATAGTACATTGATTTTGATGGGTTTTGACTGAGCACAGCTTAAGAAAGAAGTTTGGCCCCGAGTTTGTTTTTTTTTTAACAGCAGATACTTTATTAAAATGGAAAATTAATATTAACAATAAAATCTTCTTTCTACATTTTATTCACTCTTGGTATTTGACATTATAGTTAAAAGTGTGATTTGGAATACAGTATAATGCCTCAACTCTGGAAAATATTTCAATAACTCTGTTAAATCATTCCTAGATTATATATTTAAGGTTATAAATATTTTAATCCCTTTGGGGTAAAGAAGATTAAATGGCATGCATATACTCTCCCTATGTAGCACTGATGTCTTAAGTGTTATTATAATAGTTATATTTTAAACATAAAGAAATTATTTTCATCATAATATTGGAAAAATATGTTCAGAATAATTATACCTATATTTTAATTATGTAACATTTTATAACATCTGAATTGTTTGAAACTTTACCTTTGTCAGTAGTTTTTTTCAGGCGTAAGAAATAAAACTACTCAAAGAAGGAGAGAATGAATAAATGTACAAACTTAAACATAGCAAGAAACTGTTATTGTAGTTAGGCTTCCTAAGAGTAGTTTTGGAGCGAAATAAGTTTCTAGAAATAAACTAAAAAGTTTCTTTTCATAGAGGGGAGTACAGTTTATTCTGAAATGGATTCAGATATAGATTTTTCCTTTCTGCTTGAAAGTCTATTTGTTTATTTTAAACAAACAGGAAGAATGGCAGGATGACATCTAACAGAATCCTTAAAAGCAATTTTGTATCCATTATCTAACTCACCTGGCCCATTGAGAATTCAGAAGATGAAGGACTTGAATTTACCATTTCACAGTAGGGCCAATTTGCTGTAAATTAAAGTAGTATTCTAGGGACGTGGGTTGCTTCACAAATTTGAACTCAGAAGACATGAAGTCATTCACTGCACTTGTTAAAAATGGGGTTTGGATTCCTGGAAGCAGCATCTACAACATCTTTAGGGGTACAGACATGTTGACAGTGAGACAAGTGCTCATTAAGATAGTTGGATGTGCTTCATGAATATGCCACACAGATGTACACTCAGAGCATGTTGTTAAAAAGCCTGCAAATTTACGTAAGTTACTCTAAAAATGGTCTAATTTTGGCCTCCAGCAATTAAATATTATCAAGAATAAATTATATTAAACACAGAAATTGGTTTAGAAATTTAACAATTATCTTCTTTAAGACTCAGCTTTAAATGGTGACAGACTCCCTTTTGTTGCGAACAATTTTGGCTTTCTTGGGCCGGTAGTGTAATTCAGGGTAATTGACNCTGGACTGCCCAGGAGTCTCTGGCTTTTGGCTACAATTTGGAATAAACGAGTTAACCTTTTCATAGAGGTTTCTGACTCCATTTATAACAATTCTGGGGGCTTGTCTGGCCGAAGCCACGCTCACACATGAACCCCAAACAGTATGGGACCAAGCTATCCTTTGGGGTACTCACAGAGATAAGGCAAAATGCATAATTTTATATCTCCTTCCTACTATATCAGATGTCTTAGGCCTCAAGCCTCATTTTCTTTACACATTTCCATTTATTCAAAACTACTTTCATGCTAGCTGTAAAGTTAGGATAAAATGCCTGTGGAAGTCACGGTTTACTTACATTCTTTTCCCTAGACATTGCTACTGTCAGATAATAGAAGACTTGATAATCTCAAGCAGCAGCTGAATGGGGAGAGAAAGGGAAGGTGCAACAGGCAAAGAAACAAAGTTTATCATGCCAGTCACTCCATGTTTTTATATATGGTCTCAGGAAAAACCCAGAACCACCCTGGACATCTTGATTTGCAATAATCCACCATATTTATTCTGTACCCTAGGGAAGGGTCTACACTACACAGACTACATTTATAAAATGACACTAGTATAAATCACACTGAAATGGAATTGCAAGTAAAGATATGTTATTTCACTGTTCCTACTTATGGATAATTCCAGATTATTTTCTCTTTCATTTACTGGTCCATCTACAAGTATCCAAGCAACAGTACTTCACAAAACTTTTAATTCAAACCCGTGACGTTTACTATGTATTCTGTGTTATGTCAAAGTAAGGGACTGTAGTAAGTCCATTTAAACACCCTAAAAGACTTGTTACAAAGCAGCCTGTATTATTGTGACAGGTATTTCACTTAATTGATTGCAGGGAGAAAACCATCAGATTTTCTGTCTAGTATAGTTAATAGTAGTAATCCTTATTTTACTTTGCTTATGTGCATGCGGCTTTTGCTCTACCTATAGAACTGTCTTTATCTTCACCCCTGAGTTTTCTCACTTTTATCCTTCTGATCATCTCCCCCACCCCACCAAGGCTGAGTGAGTGAGTGTCTGTGTGGTGCTTAGCTGCCAGCTGAGGTTAAAACCCTTACAGCACCCTGCTGCATAAACTGCCTGGCGCTGATACAGGATACAGGTCCTTGATCCTCTCCAGTCCGGGGTTAGCTGGAACAAAGCTTTGATCAAGGACAGCTGACAGAGTTCATTAGGAGCTGCTAGGGCTACCCTTACTTTATTTTTAGCCTTAGCAGCTGAAATACTCAGAGGGTTCCCAGGAGTTCCTGAATCCCAGGCAAGGTGCCCAGAAATCTTGACACAATCTCAAGAAGATCTGAAAGAAGCAGAGCCCAGAAACTTCTGTGCAAACCACTGCAATCTATTGGCTGCCTCTGGGAGCTGTGCTGTTACCTATCATAAAAGCCTAAATTTGGGGTCGAGCATATTTTCTTCCTTTAGCTGAAACATTAAAGAAGAGCAGAAGAGCAACATTGCTTGGATAAGGGAACATATCTAATTTGAACTTTTCTCTGTATTTCTTAATACACAGTAAAAATTGTTCCTAAATTTATGTAATGTGAAGCATCCCATTCAGCACACAGTGCTTAAGGAAACTTCTGGATCAAAGTTTAAAAATTGTAATTTTTATTACACACTGATAGAAAGTGAGCGGTTTCTTTTTATTCCTTGTGCATATAATTGTATTTAAAGAGAAAATAACTCTGATGTTGACCACTGAAGAAAATGTCTGCATTTGGGATAAGAGTTTTATGCAAATGGGAATGAATAGAATCATTCCTATCCCAAACAAATCTAATGCACTAATTCACCGAATCATCTGTAAAATGAATCACATAACTCTTCCTATTGAAGAAAAAGGAAAAGCAGAAAAATGTCATAAATAGGAATGAAAATAACAACAAAAGACAACAAAATGTTTTGTTTCAAAATCATTGCGTCATTGAGAAAATTGCATCTTTGACAAATGCTGCCCTGCAAATGGACATCAGGATCATATTATCAGTTACAATGACCAATATTCTCCTGAATACAGACTTGCATGTATTGGGAGTGGCCTTTAGAATGTTTGTTTTACTTTTTTTTTCCCCAAACCATCTAGTTCTCTCAGATAATGGATACTATGACTCTCTTCTTTGGCTTTCTTTAAAGAGATTGAAATTTTTATTTCTTTTGAAAAGTATCCACCAACTGAGGACAAGAGTAGCTGATTCAGGAAAAAGAGAAATGTAAAATCTGGTTGTGGCTAGTAAGTGAAAAGAGGAAGGTGACTTTCTGACCTTCTCTTTATTATTTCTAACTCTACCTACATAATCTGCTATCACTTTGGGGTGCCCCAGAGTTCAGGAAGAATATTCTCAGTACAACATTGAACACTTATCAGTGCAATATTGGAGGCTCAGAGAGAGAAATACAAATATTAACAGTAATTTTAGGAGCAGCATGCACCATGAATAAGCAGCAAATCATTATTTTCAAAAGGTCATTCAGTACAATTGAGCTCTGCTATCTTACATCAAGACATGTACAGGATGTTATTGCTAAGAATGTTAGATGACATTCAAAGCAAAGGCTTGCTATAAAGGGAGTACAGTGATGGCTATTTTTGGTAACTTGCCATTTAGTCGTCAGTGATGAGCTGCACAATATCACAAGATATCCATTGCTCCTTGTTTTGAGCTGGAAACTCAATTCTGAAATGTACCCAAAAATAAAATGAAATAAAGCGTTGATAGGTTAATTGCAGAACTATATTTAATTTCAGCAACGTTTTCAGTGAATTCCATGAGATTTGCACAAGTCCACCTCTTAAGCCTGCCAAGCTCCCCGTGGATGGCATCCCTTCCCTCCAGTGTTTCGACCATACCACACAGTTTTTGTGTGTCAGCAGCCCTACTGTGGGTGCCACTGTCCGTGTTGCCAACTCTAAACTATGAACAATTAACTAATAACTATTAACTGTATAAACTATTAACTACACAAGCTATTAATTATATATAATTAAAATTCCATTCTGCTCATAGTTTTCTTAATATTATTTTTAAAAATAATTCCTCTAACTACAGCTAATAAAAGGACTATCCATGGTCATAATAACAAAGAATTCTGCTGTAAACTGCAAATAACATCAAGCACAATTTAATGAATTAATAAATTCACTGTTATTACTCTAAAATATTACCAACAAGTCTGCTACACTGAATTCTCATTATAGGCCTATATATTCCATGTTGGAATTCTTATTCTAGGAGAGTCTTGTTCTCCATCGTATGACAGTGGGACAGGTCCTGGAAGGTGAGGCCCCGTGCAGGTGCCCTGGGAAGTCCCCACAACTCCCGGCCCCCAGGGACTCTGCAGTCTGGCTGCAACCTCTTAGTCACCGCACAGAGCAACCCAGTGGTGAGGAACAGTGTATTTTCTGGTTGTTAAACAAATGAAGATGGATAAAAAAACCCTAAGTAGACTATGAATGATTGCCAAAATATAGGGATGGGGTTTTTTTCCTTCTGGGTGCTTTGCAAAAAATAATATGGATTGGAATTTTACTTATTAGACTCTGGTCCTTTAATTTACTCCTTTTTTTTTTTTAATTGAAAAGTTGTTATTTTAAAGTTTACCATACAGGTTAACCTCTTTTATTCTTTCACAAGTGATGCAATTTAAAGGCTACTAGACTAATATGAATGCACACTACTGCTTTGTGACATCTCTACTTTCAGGATCCATTTTCTGATTATTAAATGCAAGAGGAAATCAATCTTAATAGGGAACACATGAAGAAAACTCAAGTTTGTCAGCTCAGAGTGTGGCACAACACTTGTACCATAGTTCAGAATAAAGATGATGCCTCAGAGTATAGGGAGAAAAAAATTGATAAATTGACTTAGAATTTATTCTTTCTGAAAAGTTTGGTTTAGAGTGACTTCTGGGAAGATTTAACATTTGTTTCTGAGAATGAAGTGCTTGAGTTGATGGGCGCCACTAACTTAATTTTTCTGGATCATTTAGCCTATTCCTTCTTATGACTTATTGCTAGCCTCTTGGAGTCATTCTGAACAATATACTGTGCAATATAGAGTGCACTGTATCTCACCACTTTATGACTTTTTATTGCTGCTATATTTTTCTATGACCTTAAAATGCATTAAATGTGACAAATAATATGGCTATTTCATAGAACTCTGTGAAGCACATTTGCATTTCTGATGTGCATTATAGGTAACTCCCAGTTCAGCTGCTTTGATGGCTTCACAATTGAAATCCAGTACAAACCTTGCCTGAAACCACACTGAAGTTAATTGTTGTTATCCATGTGTTTTAATAAGCTTTTGGCTACACTTTAATGGAGCTTGGGAAAGCTTGTCAGCATAAAGCCAAAACCTGCAAATGTTTGGTCAGAATAATCATGTCTTGCCCTGAAACAGAATGAGCAGTCATCCACAAAAGAGTGGGGAAAATGTGTAATCAGTGGGTTTTCTCTTCAAGCTACTACTCTTTATGAGTTATTTATCATAGTGCTGAACAGGTCTTAAGCCTTTATTTGCAGAAAGAATGGCTTAAACTCAGAAGTTATTGGGCTGTTGGAGACATTAATCTCCACAAAATGCATCCATTTAAATTAAAGTTGCTATTAGGTATGCATATCAAGGTAGATAAGGAGATTAACACCTAGAAATTTTAACCTGGAGAAGGATGAAAGTAGCCTTAGTCGAGATGTATGAAAATTTCCACAGTGAAGAGAGAGATCTACATTTAGCTTTTATTTTAGCACTCCAATGTTTCTTTAATATTTAATGTTTCCAAACAGTGCCAAGTATGTGCATGTGTTTGAATATACTATAATATCTTCTTATTGTACTTCCAGAACTATGTAAATGCTGACATTAAAGTAGCAGCTATATTAGATACAGACAGAACTGTCACAGAAAACCGCATGATAACACATTCATATTTCAAAGCAAATATCCATTTCATTTGTGATTATTTTTAACTGATATCCAATGGAGTTCACAATATTTCTTCAATAATGGAAGTATGTATGTTATTATTAAGACACACACATACGTAGGATGGGCTTTTAAAATTATTAATGTTGTATTTAAGTTATCACTGAATTGAGTGATCATTGAATTCTAGGCTGTGTATTTAAAAAACAGTCCTCCATGGTGAAATTTTTTGTACAATGCAAATGATGATTTCGGCTTATATCTGTTGAAACTGAGGTCTGAGCAGCAAATTACTGTGGATTCATAATAAGGTTTAAGAATATTTGTGCTACCAGTCTCTTTGGAAAAATATATATCAAACATACTGGATTTTATCATCTCAAAAGAGCAAGAGAACTGAGCAGGTATGTTCTGCAAAATGGAAAGACACCATCAAGCAGACTGCAGAAAAATTTTTATCCTTTTATTTATTCTGCTCAAAATATGACCTTCATCGGCATTTTGACTGTTTGAAGCACTTCTGCATGTTATCTCATTGCTTTTTGAACTCTCTTATCTTCTATATTCAGATATGTTTTATTTTCCATTGGCAGAGGGAAAACAGCAGCTGGCTAGCTTTTTAGTCTTAGTTTTAATTTTAGGAGTTTGGAAGTAGAAACAATCAAATGCATGTGAAGAAATAGTAATGTGCAGAACCAGGAAGCTACATTTCCTAGGCATTTGTAGATTCATAAATTAATATCAAAATTTTAATAAGAGCCCATCTTCAGCAGGGTCTAGATAGTAAATCATATGAGGAGTGGCTAAGGGAGCTGGGGGCATTTATCCTGGAGAGAAGAAGGCTCACGGGTGACCTTATCACCCTCTACAACTACCTGAAAGAAGGTTGTAGCAAGGCCAGGGTTGGCCTCCTCTCCCAGGCAACCAGGGGAGGTTCAGACTGAACATCAGGAAGAATTCCTTCATGGAAAGTGTTTTTAAGCATTGAAGCAGTCTGCCCAGGTAGGCGGAGCTGTCATCATCCCCAGAGGTGTTCAAGAAAAGACTGGATGTGCTGAAGTTTTAATATTTTAAATAAGAGGTATTTCTGTAATGTGGAACATCACAGACCATATCACTGAAGTGGATTACACAGAAAAAGGTGAGTAGAACTACAAAGGAGTTATACAGTTATCAATAGGGGGAAAGAATATTGATGGTGGTGGACAAACATGCCCAGCGAACACCAATGCTGATGCAAAAGAATCACTGTCACAAAGGAAATATTTTCATTAGACTAATATCTCCCTTTGTTACTATTTAGAATGTAACAACCAAATTTATTTTCTGCCATTAAAATACATATGTAGGTGTGTATAAACAGGTGGGAATGAGGGAAAAGTTAAACCAGTGCCCTAATATGTTGAAAATACATTAGAAATTTAATGCTGTGAAGAGTTATGTGGTTATAATTCACTCAATTTCACTTTTACATGTCTCAGTTAAGGCATATTTGGAGATAATACTGCAGAAAACAATCTGCATGAGAGATAGACCTGAAATGATGATAGTTCTTGCTGTTAAAATAATTGTTACACCTTGTTTAGCAAAAAAAGATGTCAAGTAGTTAAGACTCTTTTTTGTATCAGGTTTTCTCTGTGTGTCCAGATTAGTATAGGGGTTGAAAACCTTTCATAGAGAGCTTGCCAGACTGACTTTTGTCTTTTCCAGATTACAGGGTTTCTGTATGACAGCAGAAACACAGTCAGATCTAAGAAATGCTGCCTTTCAAAGAGATAAGTTCCTCTTGGTAATATTCTGTCGTAGTTTGTCTCTTTGCAAGATGGTACTCTGTGGTTTTCAGCCCTTCCAAGGCTTGGTGCTCCATGAGTGAAATGGAAGTCACTGGCTCTGAATACTCTTTCGGGATGACTTGTTTCCCGCTATCCTGTATAGCCCTGCAGAGTGCCATTTAATGGCTAACTGTGTGCTGTCTTCGCCAGGCTGTATTTTAGGAGGACTTTAAGTGTCTGCAATTCTTGTATGAAAATTGACCACGATAATTTTAGGTGCCATTGCCTAAAATATAAGCCCATGTTAATTTTATTGTGTATAATTTTTTTTTTTTTTTTGCGGTTAAGAACCCATTACTAATGAATATTTACTTTGTTTGGGAGCACTTGACATGAGAATTTGGACTGTAATTACTTGTGTTTTACAATAATAGGTCTCGTAGAAGAAAATATGTACTGAAAGAATTTAGTAGAGACAAGGTTCCTATAGTGAGTTATTACTCAACCATAATGCTGCTCCAGTGTGTGCTCCAGTGGTGATATTAAATGTGAATTGATGTAAAACTGAGCTCTTGTGGTTGGAAAACACCTGCTTCCATTAAAAAAAAAATTAATTTCTATAGCCTGGTCAGACTTCATATCAGATGAGAACTTTCAGATTCTTTACATTTTCTCAAAACTGGTAAGAAGATCCTGAAACAATATGGGAGAAGAGTAAAACTGGTATCTGGAAGGGAAATACAGAAACAGAGCCAAAGAGACTTGTGAACAAAACAAAAGCATATTGAAAAAAACAGAAGTTAATGAGAGAAATAAAAAAACTTCTGAGGAGGAGTTTCCAAATGAAGTATTCCTGGCTAGTTAAAAAAGAACATACATTGCCTCTAGAAGACATTCGAGTTGTTTCCAACAGGGATATTTGGAGTGACTGGTGATTCTACTTATGTAGATTTAGATAAGCAAGAAAGTTCTGCAGCAAGTTTCCATATCCTCCAGTGGTCCAGAGATAGTTTGACAGACATGAAAAATTCAAAACTTGATAAACAAAGAAATGAAAGTAATCCTGTGTGTTGCCCTTTGAATAGTATTCACTGAGAGAGAGCCTTTTTTCATTTCCCCATAATTGATAGCATTTTTTAAGACCAGAATTCTTTAACCACCTGGGCTTAACACTCCTGGAATGATTTGTGATAAATTTCAGCTGTTCTTTATGCAACAGTGGTAATATTGGAACAAAGTTGCCCTTCAGCAGCAGCTGTGTTCTATATTTTTATTCCTTTTTTTTTTTGAGGAGCCTTGATATCCTAGTTTCTAACTGCTTCCCTTACACAATTTGCATTATTATCATGGACCTGATGTTGTGGATAAGATCTAGCAGCTGCTTCCAAAAACTTCAGTTGAACACCTGGCTGACAGGGCTTGCGTGTATCTTGCATCCATGTGAGTAATTATCCATATATATCTTATGTCCATACACTTTTAGGAAAAGTGAATAATTGAAAAAATAATTTCAAAAAATGCTTCTGATGTTAGCACTTAAAATTCCTGATGGAATTATATAGTTTATCACAGATGGTGGGGCTCCTAAGATAAATATATATTTTTCAGATATACTATTATCACTGTCTTTGAATTAAAACAAAACAAACCAAACAAACAAACAAAAAAACCAACCCCAAATCAACAAAGCCATTTAGACTAATGAATTTCATAATAATGGTATTCAATTCTACTTACATTCCTCAGGCACATTTAACCATCTGTCTTAACTGAGTTCTGCTTTTATTGGCCAGTGATTTCAAAAATTTGGAACAAGTGCCTTGAGACAGTCTTGCATTGATTAAGGTAAGCCATTTTGAGAGACTGAAATTAACAATTTAAGATAAGAAGTAGTTGGTGAATACATGTAAGTTCCAGACCCTGTCATAAAAGTTACTCCATTTTTTATCCCTCTCTCACACTTCAACTTGAGCTCAGTACTGCTCCCATTAGGGAGCCAAAAACCTCCCACTGATCATTGCCAATAGTTTAATCCAATCATCCTGATCACTGCCAATTGTTTAATGGTACTCTTCTCATGATCTGTAATAGAATATAAAAGTACTGTGCATAAAGTTACATCACTTGACGTTTATCTTAATATTTTTTCCTTTTGTTCTGTTAGTCTCTTTTGAATTTTGTTTCAAATGAAAAAGTAAGGAAAGGTGCCTATTTGCTTGTATATCATTCCAAGACCAGTAAAATAAAATCATACTATTTCTGGTAAATAGGTATGATCAGAGTGCACTACAGAGTTAAATGGCTGAAAAAGCAAAGAAAGGGAAAAGTTCTCAATAAAATAAATGGATTCTAAAGGCAAGATTGAAATGTACCACTCTCACCGCATGGTTGCCTTTAGTATTAAAATCCATAAGATTCTGGATAAAAGGTTTTCATGAAAAGAACTTCTAGGAGAAAGCAAAGCTACTTGTCTATTGCATTCCAGAGAAGAGATTTTCATAGATGATAAATTAATTTATTTTTTCTAAACAAAGGTAATAATGATAATATGATATGGGATAATATGGGATGGGAGAGGACGGATGTGTAAAGTGGTTGCCCTTGTAAGAGCAGTGACTAGAGATGAATGCTTGAATTCACTCAAGTATGTCATAGTATTATGCAAGCATTGTAATTTGTATTGACAGCATCTGGTTCTTGTCATGGCCCAGAGCGTGTCAAACTAGATATAAATTTGAAAATGTAAATATTATATCTTCCATTCAAAGTTACTTTTTTCACTTTATACCTGAAACAATGAGTAAATCTAAGGTTTACTCTTTGCTCTATAGCCCTGAAGCACATACATTAAAACAAAGTGAATTAATGGGTGTCTTTATAGATTTTAGGGAAATGTCACACATGCAGTTGACAATAGCTGAGCTGCAGGGAAAGCTGAAAAGCCTATTCATTGAACAGCAGTCTTGATACGTAGGTGATTACCAGTGCCACCTTCTCTTATTACAACCCTTTGAAGAATGTTGCAATGTTTCCTGAACAAAAAAAAAAAACCCTAGCAACCAAAAATCATACCTACAAAAAAACCCCACCAAAACAAACAATTCAGAAATGGCCTGGATTTCCTCTCTTAATCAAATGAGATGGAAAAGCATAATTTTTTCTTCAATGTCCATATGAATTAGGAATTAAATTAACAGACAAAAGGAACAAAGACGTGAGATTTATAAATTATCTACTTTTAGTTTACATTTGAATTTTTTTGTTTAGTGTCCTTTCAATTAAAACCAGGCCTATGTCTTTTCACTTTTGATTCTATGGACAATTATTATTTCCTGTACACAGATGTAATCTTTCAGAAAACAGCTGATTCCTAAAAAAATCCTTATTTGCTTTCTGAGTTACTGAGTTGTTTATTAGGGCATTGATCCAGTTACAATGAGAGTAGTTTTCTTGTTTCTGACAAACCAGTATAATCTCTTATCATCAAAACTGTGTAGAATTTCTTTGTTTTCACATGTAGATATTGTTTTGGTTTTGCTAAACTAGAGAGAAGTTTAATAGATACCTTTTCAGCTAAGTGGAGTAAGTTGGACCTCAGTGCTACCACATTTCTGTTTCTCATCATCCCAGATACAGAAAGCTTTCAAGGAGAGCACCATCAGGCACTCAGGTGATAATTCTTGGAAAAAAAACTTTTGGTTAGACCTGGAATTTTTTGTTCTCTGATCTCACAATGCTTCTGCACATGGCAGAGTGAGCACTTTGAAGCACGTGGGATATTTTAGCCATGGTGGTTAATGAGCTTGTGTCATTAAGTTTGCTGTGACTTCAGTTTTTCTATTCATCCTTCTTTCTGATGGAACAGTACTGTCTTTAGGCACATGATTGGGCCTGTCACTCTAAACTTCCTCTAGTCTGTCTTGCTCCATTTGTATCTTTCATAAAATCAGAATTGAAAAGGAGATGTATTTATGCTTCATTTTTTGATGTAATAAATTTCACACACTTTTTTTTATGGGTTTGATCCTGCATCTTTTTCCAGTGCAATATTGGTGACATATGGTGTTTACTATATTTCTAACCATACTCCAACATAAGTTGTGTAACCAATTTAGCTAATAGACACAAACTAGACTTTCTTGCTATCTTATATTTTGAGAGTGTTCTTCTAGAATCTCGTACTTAAGATCAAACTTTTTAAAAGAGACACAACCTCATAAAAACATAGATAAAATCTCATCATATTCAAATACTTATTTAAGAAGAGGAGCATGGCTCAAAAAAGCACTTTTCTTCTTATGTGTATTTCTGAGTATTTAGATCCCCTCAAAATCAAACCATTCTTTTAAGAGATTTGCTACAGGCATCCAGATTAAAATCAGAAAACAAAATCATAATGGATGTATACCAGTGAGTGTTAAAAAAACAGTGGAAAAAAGAATCTCAATGTGTAATCAGTGAAATCTGTGAATTTCTATCTGATTCCAAAGCAAAAGTGAATGTCATCTGCTTGGCTTTCTTGGCTTAAGCAGTTCAAGACATCAGTCCAAGAATGTCAGCCTATGCTGCCCATGAGAAATGGAAGTCCATCCTTTGGGGGACAAACACGGGAGTGCAGTCTCTGATTTTGGTACAGATTTACAGTATTTCTGTGACATGATCAGTATGCCCTTCTTTCCTCAAAGTAGTAAAAAACCAAATCACTGTAATCTACAGGAAGGAATGTGTTCTGTTACATCTTTTCTATGTTCATACAATTTATCCAGCATAATCGTGAATTTCTCGTACTTTTATGGTGGTTGGATACACAAATCTTGTTTAAGGTTAGATTCATGAAAGGGAATACAGCCCTACAATATTAGGGATAATGTTTTGTTTCTATCTATTTCCATTCCTCTGCATGCATTTGGCTATTTTCAAAATAAGACATTATATAGAGAACACAGTACGATTTATGATTTTATGTTGTCTTACACATTTAAAACAGAAAGCACCTTTCCAAAGGACTGAAAATATTTGATTATTGCTGATCACCACTGTGCTGTTCAGGAAATCCCAGCTCAGTGACATTTTGTTGACAGGGTAAGCACACACCTTACATAAATTGTGGTGCAACCCAGTGTTATTAGCCTTGTTATATGCAGGCTAAGAGCAACATTACCAGTCAGCTCACCAGTGTTTCAGGAGGAGGAGTATGTCTGAGGAGGAGTAAGTTAATAGCAACTTATTCTCTAAACCCCAGTTTGAAATATAACTTTCCTTGTCGTCATATGGTACACTTTCATATCTGATCTCCAGCCTTCCTGACAGTTATTGAATTCCATGCCATTTGCCTGTATTTTCCTGCAGTAACAAAGCAAATACAGCCAAATGACATGGCATTATCGCTTACGCTACTCTGCTTTACAGCTCCCAGAAATTTCACTATGACTTTTCATCTATGCCCTTTCGGGTTCTTCTCACAGTAACACTTTATCCTTTTGAATTTATAATATTGTTTTTCAGTGACCTTCGGCTTATTCTGTGATTGCTCCTAATTTAGGACTGACCAAAACAAACACATAAGTAAAAAATATAATTAATATAATCAGTGCATTTGCCTCACTCATTTTAGTAGCACATTATTTTTTTTTTTTGCCATCCATGGAAACCAAATAATTCAATCTTCTTCAGGCTTTAGCCTTGCATTGTATCTTTCCCTTTCACTCTTGGTCTTAATCCAAACTAGAGCATAAGAGACAGAAAGTAAGCATGAAGGTAATAAGAACATCTTGATTATAAATCAAAGTAAACAGACTGTCATCAACCTGTGGAATAGCTTAGTCTACAGACAACATTTGTTTTGGGAAAGCAATTATTTTTGTTCCTTAGATCAAATCATCTGTAATTTTAAGGGCCAAAGGAAGTAGTTATTTGTCTTTCAGTTGGCTCAGTCAACTGAAAGCAGAAATCTGCAGGCTAGTGAGGATAGTGGTGGCAATAGATGTCCCCATGGACCACAAAAACACTGCTTATCTCTACTAATCCTTGCTGGATCGGAACTTATTATAACAGTAGCACATTTTATTTGATTACCATGGCTGCATTTCCTCTGGAATTCCTATTTTTTCTCATTGAAAGAACAATAAGAAAAAGCTTTTCTGCTGATTTTTAAAGACTATCAGCCACATTAATATGGAGATGTTGAACATACTGTTACCTGAAATAAAATTTTGTGTGTGTGTAACATGCTGATTTGCAACAGGATCTTTCCCTGCTCCATGAAGTGCTGAGAGAGGACAGTGTGTTCCAATATCTATTTTGATTTTCTGGGCACAGCAGCCAAGCAGTAGGGAATTTGAAAACAGAGGAAGTAGGGTTTGCAGGCCATAGGGTGGCGGTACGGATGGGGGGCCATCCTCGCAGGCAGCTGGTCTGTGGCAGATCCACCTGCCCAGCAGGGACCAAGGCTCTCCAGAGGGTGACCCGTGACTGACCAAGGCTTCAGGTGTGCGGTGCCTGTTATAAACGGACTCAGAAACCTTTTTGGAAAAGGTTAACTCGTTTATTAAAAACAGCAAGTGGAGACGGAGAACTGGGGTAGGCCCAGTTCCCGCACGACAATCCAGAGAATACCCTCCAAGTAAACCCACCACACACAGCACTAAAACCTCCTCTCTGCTCCCTGGCCATCTCCGGAAAGCCCTTCCTCCCCAAAAATGCAGTCCCTTTATCCCCTCAAAGGGATATTGCCCAACCCCGAGTCCAGATGCTTGCTCTTGGAAAGACCGTCATTTACTCCTGTTCAGCTTTTTGATGGCCCATTGTGGGCTAATTGTCCTGGGCTTTGACTTGGGGTGCTTCTGTTGTTTCTTATCAACTCAGGGAGTCTGTGTTGTTTTATTATCTGAAAATAAGAAACCCCAGCCCCACTTCCCGTACATTCAAGTGCTTTTACCAACGTAATAACTTTACATTACATTACTGGCCCAAGAAAGCCAAAATTGTTCATAACAGTGCCCACACCCCTGTGCGGGCCCAGCCCATCGTGCCTGCAGGGCAGGTGCTGTGGGGCAGAAGGGCAGGCCCCTGGGTCAGCGGGGACCAAGGTGACCACGTTAGACCCCAGCTGAGATTTGGCAGTGTTTGAGAGGAGCCCTGCTGGGGGGCCAGCGGAGCTGTTCCTCCTCCGAGGGGCGGGGCTGCAGTCGGGGGCCCTCCCCTTCTCCCCCTGGGTCAGGGCGCTGCCCCCGGGAGCTCCTCAAGGCTGAGAGGCCTCACCCCATCGCGGGAGACACTGCACACTCTGGGGAACCTCTTCTGAAATCTTGAGAGTTCTTACCTCCATCAGGTACTGTCAATTCCATTTGACATCAAGATTCAAATGTCGGTGGAGCTTTAATTGGTTTAACTGGTTTATCTGGTTTAACTGACTTATAGAATAAATCTTGTTTGGATAAATTATCTGTCTTAATTTTATAAGCCTCCACAACCTCCACTGTCTCAGGACTGGGTTTTTATTTCTCTTCTTAGATACACTTTGTAATGTTCTTTTATTTTAACAAAAATGAGTTAAATGAAGTGCTGAACTATATGAAATAGAGTACCATTTTTTTTTTCCTTAAACATATTTCTGTTCACAGGAGTAAAAAATTAGATTCCTGGAATTAAATCACAGGAGATGGGTTATTTTTAAATATGATTCTATTTTTTTTCCACAAATGTATGTTGCAATATTATATATACACATACACCGTCGTATTCAAACTTTTTTACTCATACTAACTTGCTGTGATTAAATACGATTTTTTGTATCCCCTTTTAATCATCTATTAATAATTATTGTTGAAGACAGTGCTGGATTGTAAGGCTTCTGCCATTGTTCATGTAGTAATTATACCCAATGCCCATCCATTGTGTTAGCCTCTAGACAGATGTTTCTGGAGAATGTAGAGGCAGTTAAAAATAGGAAAATGCACTCTTCCCTTCTGCCTGTTAATTCCCAATAGTACCAAACATTCTTTAAAAATGTTAAATGGTTATTTAAATCTTACTAAATTTAATTTTCAGTAATCAGGATGTGCCAAAAAGTTCCACATTTTCACATGACTTGGGACCAAAGTATATCTTAGCAGAATTTATAGTTGCCACTTGAATTTTTTAATGTCCTTCTGTCATTTTGTGCTATAATTTTTTTTAAATCTACATTCTTTATACTATTTATAATTACATTTACACTGCTCATTCTTATCCATCTGGTTTTTGAGACAGTCTTTAATCTTCTCAATCATCTCTAAAAAAATTATAAAGTTTCTGATCATTTTGCCCATACGATTTTGCAACACCCTTTAGGTCTTGGGTATTTGACTCATAAAATATTGAGCAGGTATCCTATGTTGCATTAATTAATGACTACTTATAATTACTTTTGAATAAGTGGGTCTTTGTAATGGTCTACTAAAGTACAGAGATTAGAACACATTCTGATATATTTGTCTGATGAAAATCTAGCTCCTCTCTAGTTCACTTTGACCTAAGCAATGACTACAATGGGTTAGAAATGGTAAACTGTGATTCTTTGATTGCATGTGGTATGCACTGTTAATTTAGGGTCATTACTTAGTGTTTATACTGAAAACTTAATTATTGTCTCGATTTAATAAAAATAAAGAAAAAGAAATGAAAACATTACAATTCTTTTATCTAAAAAGTGTAACAGTGCTATGAATTTCTAGAATTTCTCTTGATAAGTTTACACCATATGAGCCTGGAATTTCAATACATTCACGTTTATGGAACACAGGTGAATACATTAAAAAAATCAATTCTGGCATTCACCTGGATGTTTATTTAGTATAGATTGAGGTAAAAAATAAGAGGTAAAGATTTTGCAATGAGTTTTAGATTATTTCTACACAAAGGAAAGAGTACGGAATGGAAAAACTGAGATTGTGCACTTCAAGGTTTTAACATTTTTTTTTAAAATCCAAATTTATTTGTTCCCTTTTTCATAAATTATTAAAGAATTTTGAATTCATCTGATAAAACTGACACACTTTTAGGTCACTTTTTTTTTCCTGAGGTAGATCCAAACCACTGTTCAGGAACAAGGGTTTCTCAGCTGACACAAGCAGATCTTATATGGGTAACAGAATTTGGCCCCTCATATTGATTGAAATGTAATCTGTAAGATTTATTGTTTTTTTTCATGCACAGAAGGTGTATATGTGCTTATTAGATCTGCAATGTCTTGTGGGACTTCCATTGACCTGGTTTTAATTTTTTCATTGTTCAGAAGAATATTAGACACATCTGCATGCAATTAAAACCAAGAGTAAACAAAATCAAAAATTAACAAAATCACAAAACTAAATTTTTAAACTTGGAAAAATAAGTGTAATCATTTGTCATTGGTTAAAAAGAAAACTTCAGCTTTTTGTGGGGAATAGTTTTCCCTTCTATTTAATCAGTATTTTAATGAGGTCTTTATGATTTAGAGCAATTGCTGTGGTCTAGTCTTAAAACCTACTCCAGTGATTAACAAGTATTTATTGTATTTACACTTCAGAGTGTGTCAAAACACATGGTTTTCTAGTTCCATAGATATATTAAAAATAAAGTGATGATTTTTTGTACCATAATAAGGAGATGGTCCTTCAAATATAAAGTGAAAGCAGTAGGCTTATATGTTTGGCTTGTTTTGTGTGTTCAATACATGTTTAGAATGTTTTATCAGGCCTGTTTCTCTTTCACTACAATATCAGAAAGGAAATAGTAGGTATTTTAATTTGATGTGAAATTCATTAAGTGAATTGGAAATAATGAAATAGATACTAGCAAAGAGCTGAGGGAAAAAAAAAACAAGTGGCAAAAACTTGGAACATGAAGTCTGTTACTTTCAATATTAACTTAGTTGAACATATTAATGGTTAATTTGTGTTCAAAATTGATAAGGTAAGTATATCTTCCAAGTCTCTCCCTAATTTGACATAAATGTTTATTTAAATATGTGCACTTTTATAATCCTCGTAGCTCTGAAACAACTCCCTTACAGATGATTATCTAGGAAATGAGAATTGTATGTCACTGTTAGCAGCCAGTTCTTTCCCTTGCTAAGTGGGTTTAATTGTATCCAAAACTCCCTTAAGAGAACAAACAGTATCATCAGATTCTTAATAAGGAATTTCTGAAGCAGGCAAGAATGGAACATTTTGAGTTGGGAAAAAAACCCCAAAACAAGCACCAAAGCCAGCATGCTGTGCATCCCTGTAATGTCCTTTGAATGAAAGTTACAAATTAGAACAATTGTCACTACTTGCTATTTCCCTATGAGGTGATGGAATTAAGCAAAACAAAAACAAGCCAGCTCTCCTGAGGGGTTTACTCTAGTTGTACATCATAGTATCTTTGATAGATCTCCTGCTGTTTCATGGGATATTCATGAGCTTTAAATCTGTTATAGACAATGAAGCATGATGTACTCCATGTTGGCAGAGACATTAACAAATCCACTAATAAATCTGCATGGATATTTACCAAAAAGTTGGTGAATATGTATCACAGACATGCTTCTATGGCAAAGTGGATCTCAGTATTAAAAATCCCATCAGAGGTGCATTCAGAGGATTCCAGAAAAGGGTGGAAAATTCCCATCACATCACTGAAATATTTATATTTATCTCTTTTTCTGGTCTATAATGATTTGATAGTGCCTCAGGTGCATGGTCAAAGTTGTGGCCTTTTTTGTTTTCTTAGCAATCACAAGATCTCCATTTTCATTAATTAAAGAGCATTTTTCTGTTTATTTTAATGTCATTTTCTCCTGGCACCCTTTGGACACAGATGAAAATATTTAGACTAAGGACAAATGTTAAAGACAATAGGAGCTGAAGCTGCAGAATGAAAAGACACCCTTTAGTAACCCTCAAATGTAATAGGTTAAACTGTCAAAGGAACTGAAAAACAGTATGGTAAATGTGTATATATATATATATGGTATATTATATTTCTTTAAAAATATACTTATATTTTTATTATATCTCTACAATACTAAAAAAATACATTTCTTGTCCTGGATAACTCAGAAGGGATACTATTACCTTTCGTGATGCCAGTGAGGATAGGAACGTGGTATCATTTTCATGAACAAATAAACACAAATCACTTCTGGAATGAGATGCATTAATTGGATTCACCAAGAGTCACTCTAGCTTTGGGATCTTCCTTCACTTTTGGGGGCCTTCATACCTGGAAAATACAGAAACTGTCACATCAGACAGAAGACAACTCCAGTGAATAAAATTGTATCAAACAGAATTTTTGTGGAGTTCAAGAGCACCTTGAGATCTGAAAACTTTCAACCATAAAGTTGAACCTCTTTGGTACTATAGAAGAAGCATAATTCAGTACTCCAGCCGTAAGGCAGAGATAGGTTTGCTGTGTTAAATCACTTCAGTCATGTCACAGTTGCTTTTGAGTAACTGCTGCCCTCCAGATTTCAGCCCCTGCTATGAGAGTGGGAAAGAATAATCGTGGACAAAGAAAAGATCACCAACCCACGTAAGTAATGCAACCGAATTGCTTCATCCATGTCAACAGCAGATCTGAAACAAACTCAAAAAAATTAGGCTCAGAATTGCTCTGAACTTTTTTAATACCAGGAGATGTAGACTCCCTGAGTGAACTGGGTTCTATTCTGTATCAGATATCACCAGGGACTTATGAAATATGTTCTGAAGTTATTGCTTATGTAAGGAAAAAAAAGTAAAAATCTTATTTTCTGTTTTCATAATAATTTTCAGTGCTGAATATTAGAAAAGTCATGGATTGGCTTGCAAGTGTACAAATTTATACACCAAAGGAATTCCTGAATATAAATAAGTTATGATAAATCATAGCTACAACATTCTGCTATTATGATAAAAGTGCTCAGATTCTACAGGTACTATAAACGCCTGTAAAAAAAGCATTGTAAAAATGTAAGTTGGACAGGAAGAAGTATAATTTTTTCTCGGTTTTGTTCTGTAATTGGATTCTGACAAAATGCTCAGTAGAAAACTGATTTAAATTCTAAACATTCTGTTTAGAAAATTTATTAACTGTATTCTAGAAAAAAAATCTCTTTCCCATCTTTGGGAAAGGAAGAAAAGAAAAGAAAAGAAAAGGAAAGAAAAGAAAAGGAAAGGAAAGAAAAGAAAAGAAAAGAAAAGAAAAGAAAAGAAAAGAAAAGAAAAGAAAAGAAAAGAAAAGAAAAGAAAAGAAAAGAAAAGAAGAGAAAAGAAAAGAAAAGAAGAGAAGAGAAAAGAAGAGAAGAGAAGAGAAAAGAAGAGAAGAGAAAAGAAAAGAAGAGAAAAGAAGAGAAAAGAAGAGAAAAGAAGAGAAAAGAAAAGAAAAGAAAAGAAAAGAAAAGAAAAGAAAAGAAAAGAAAAGAAAAGAAAAGAAAAGAAAAGAAAAGAAAAGAAAAGAAAAGAAAAGAAAAGAAAAGAAAAGAAAAGAAAAGAAAAGAAAAGAAAAGAAAAGAAAAGAAAAGAAAAGAAAAGAAAAGAAAAGAAAAGAAAAGAAAAGAAAAGAAAAGAAAAGAAAAGAAAAGAAAAGAAAAGAAAAGAAAAGAAAAGAAAAGAAAAGAAAAGAAAAGAAAAGAAAAGAAAAGAAAAGAAAAGAAAAGAAAAGAAAAGAAAAGAAAAGAAAAGAAAAGAAAAGAAAAGAAAAGAAAAGAAAAGAAAAGAAAAGAAAAGAAGAGAAAAGAAAAGAAAAGAAGAGAAGAGAAAAGAAGAGAAGAGAAGAGAAAAGAAGAGAAGAGAAAAGAAAAGAAGAGAAAAGAAGAGAAAAGAAGAGAAAAGAAGAGAAAAGAAGAGAAAAGAAAAGAAAAGAAAAGAAAAGAAAAGAAAAGAAAAGAAAAGAAAAGAAAAGAAAAGAAAAAAATGTGTTGACAGTTTTTTTAGCTTGAAAAGCAATTTTGTTTATAGAATGATAATTTTTAAAAGTTCTACTCTATCAGAATCTAGTAAAAATCAATTAAATAATTCTTATGAAAATACATAGTAATTTTTGTGTAATACTAGTGCAATATGACAGCATTCAACACCATGTCATATTTTCAACTTCTTGAAACTTTCCCATCTTGCTTTTTCAGCTTTACATAAAACAGTTGCCTTTGGGGTGATTTTTTTTCTTAAAAGTTCTTAGCTACCCTTTCTTTTTATAAATTTAGTTTTGGGTTACCTTATCCATAATTCAAAAAACCTGGGCTCAAAATAGGGACTAAATATGACCCAAAATTTCTGGAATTTTTACAGAAACGAAAAGACTGTAGTGAGTGTAAAATAAAATGTATATATTTTAAAGAGGTTTCTATGAGTAAGCAAATTTAGAAAATTTCCTGTTGCAGGTCACATTAGATTTTTGTTGCAGCAAATACCTGTGTCATAACACAGGTATTTGTGGAAGTTTTCCATTGCTAAGTGGTGGCTGGAATGATACCTGGGAGTTGCGATTTTCGACACTTTGCATAGTTTTGCAACTCAAGCAGTAAAAAGAATGATTCTCGTTTACTGGGATATTTTTGTCTAATGCCATTCTGAAAGTCTAGTTTTTAGATTCATTTACAAGTAACAGCGCTTAAAGGTTGAAAGGAAGAAAAATGGGTGGCAGGCTACTTTTATATGACCCCAGTATTAGAACTTGTAAACACACTTCTGCAGCTCTTTCTCTTGAATTGATACTCCAAGTAAAACTGGCTTAGTTTGGTAAGATTCACTTTGCTTTATATTTAGAGAAACAGACAATTAAGTGTTGGGCAGAGTGAAAATTGCCAATCATTGTCTCTGAGGGTTGCTGCTGTGCCGCAGTCATGGTGTTCTCTTCTGGAGAGCTCTTGGAAGTACCAGAAGTGATAAAAGGAAAGAAAGGAAAAACATCAGCAAGATCTTGAGAGGAAGAGCTTTTAAAGAAATAGAATAAGAATCAACATTGTGTTTCTGGTGTGGAAAGAGTTATGTAAATGAAATGAAATATCAGTGGAGGATTTGTAATGTGGCATTAGACTTGCTCGATATCAAGAATATTTTATTCAGAAACTCTGGGCACTTTGGCTCAAATCTGCTCCACTGAAGACACTACAGCAATTATCTGCTGGTTTCAGAAGAGGAATGAGGTTAACACTGAGTATTTTTGAAAAATCCAGCTTAGGTTCTAGCAGAAATCTGAACACAGTCAAATGGGGTGGAATGCTAGCACAGCTAATGTAAGTAACCTGATTAACCTGTCAGCAGGGAGGTGCAAAAGGCAAGGGGAAAAGCCACTGCTGGGAAAATGGGCCAAGTTTTGTGCTGAGAAAATAAAATACAAACAAATCTGAGAAAAAGTTGCTAAAGAAATGTTGAAGTATAAGCTAACTTCATATCTGTGATGGAAATCCAGAGATAATTGCTTCTATTTCCAGAACTTACAGTGATTATCCTTTGGATCTCCCTGCTCCCTGCTCTACAGTACAGGTCTGGGCGACTTCTCTTACAGATATCATCAGGATTTGCATAGGCTTTGGAAAAATAATGTACTGAAAACTAAAAAAGATTTAAACATAAAGAAGAGTGAACGCTGGTTAATCTACTATTTGGTGGCTTAAATGAGGAAAGTGTTAAGAAAGTCCTTTGAAAACCTTACAAGTTTGGGAATTTTTCTTCATTTTTTAGCATTTTTCGACCTTTTTAACTAGGATACAAATAAATCTAGTTCAACTAAGACCTCCATTTGGAATACCAAGTGCATCAATAAACTATGTAGGAAAATTTCAAACCTCCTATCATAGGCCTTCTAGAGAAATCTACATTAAAAATGTAACTTTGCTGACCTAAAACTGCAGTTTCTTGCTAAGAAAAATATATATTTTTTAGAAGAAAAATATATGTTCTTCTAAGAAAGTCAGACTTTTGGGTGATAGTCTCTCTCAAGTTTTTCAGATCAATGGCTTAAGGACTCACTTCTCAATTTCTCAACTATTTTTTAGGGACAGTGAGTAATAGCTCTGACAGGAAGAACATTGGTATCACATAGCATTGCTGGAGAGTTTTGAGAGCATATTCTGCCCTGCTAACGTTATTGGTCAGAATTTAAAACACTATTAGAACTCTATTTCACAAAAAAACATTTGGAGACACAAAAGTGTGGTTTTTTCACTTTAAGTCCTAAACTAGATAAGCTAGAACAACTAAATTAAAGTCCCAACCCCTTGATTTTCTGACAACCTGTGTACTTTAAAATGGAAAACCATCTCTACCGAGAGAGCAGGATTCATCCAGTTTGCTGAATTTTGTTGTGCTGGATTTAATTTTACACGTTAATTTAAAGTTTGACACTTAAATTGAACATTAAGCAGCATTGCAATAATTAAATCACTAAAAAGGAAAAAGCACAGCAGAATTATTATTTATCATATCCTTCTTTTCTGCTTTGTAATCTGAAATGTAATGTCTGTTACTTTCTCTCAGTAATTTGTCCAAATACATATATTAAGCTAATTTATTTGTAGCCAAGGATTTAGAATTATTTGAAATAGAATCTGTTTTTCAAAATGCTGTGATAAAAAGTGCAAGCTAAAACACACATGCATATTTTCTTTTTTTTTTTGCCCACTACGTGACCTGAAATTTTGGGACCTACGAAATACTGTATAGCTTTATGGCAGCATGTAAGACCATTGAAAGTTTTGTAACTTTCAGGATGCTTATTAATAATTTTATGCATCAAGTTTTAATTATCTCCTCCCACACAAACAGAAGTTACTGACACAGAGGTATGCTCTTAACATATGAGCTTTCATTTTGTTCTTGTGAAAATGCTATCAGAGAAATGCAGAAGGATAGAGAATGCAAGTTTTGACAAAAATATCGCTTGTACTAAAATCTCAGTTTTCAGAATTAACACTTACTTAGTTTTGATTTTTTTTTAACAGTAGTCAGTAATTCCTGGGTATTATAATTTTCTGTCTTGGACTATTGCAGGTTGACAATTTCACTGATTTCACAAGAAATAATCTTGATGATGGAATACAAAATATGTCATTAATCTAATTTAAAAATCTAATTCGAACAAATAAAAAAATCTACAGTAAGACAGCTGTATTTTACAATACTGTAAAATTTCAATGTTCAACGACATTTAGATATGTTTTAGCAACTTACTCTTCTCTTAAACTCGGAGATATGGGTCCTTGTTTTATACTGTCACAATGTCTCAAGATTTGCCCATTAAGATTACGAATTTCTGAACGTTTTCAGCTTTTCTAGAAATGAGAATACACATATGACAAGTGAAATACTTCATTCAACAAACCTTCATGCTGTATGCTCTCTTTATGCCATAAAGATGAGGCTGGAATTTACAAGAGCAAACAACATTGTACTTAACGTGATTGCTCCTTTGAGCCACAATAGCATTTCAGTAGCTTTTTTGAATCACTGAAATAAATAAAAATACTCCAGATTCTTGGTACTGCTTGAAAAATACCTCTTGCTGACAATCTCATGAATTTCCTATATCGTGGTGTGATTTCTCAATAAGAAAATGGAGTTTTGCTTGATTTTCTTGTGTATGTATGTTTTTCTTAAGGATTTTGCTTGCAGAAATACCAACTGCAAGGACTGTTGTAAAGGTGCAGGGAAGAGTAGTCAGAAATTATGAAACAGTTTGTTCAGGGGTGTTCATCTCTCTCCCTGCTCAAAAGTTTTTAAATGGAGAAAAACTATGTCTCTCAGACTACTCCGTGCTTTGCTGTTGGATGTTCCCTGGTCTTTGGTTTGGCCTATTGGGTCTGGCTGAGGTGGAGCTCATTTTCCCCACATCAGCCCCCACAGTGCTGTGCTGTGTGTCGGTAGCTGGAAAGATGTTGGTAACACCCCAGTGTTTTGGCTACTGCTGAGCAGTGCTGTCCCCCCAACATTCATCTCACACACACCTGTAGGCTGGGAATGGACAACATTTGGGGAGGGGACACAGCCAGGACACCTGACCCAAAACTGACCAAAGGGATGTTCCATGTGCTCAGCAATAAAAGCTAAATGAAGGAAAGAGGATATTCATTATTTATGATGTCTGTCTTCCAGAGCAACCACTACGTGTGCTGAAGCCCAGCTTCCCAGAAAGTGGCTGGATATTGCCTGTTGATCAGAGTAGGGAGTAAAATCTTTTGTTTTCCTTTCCTTTCACACATGCAACCTTTGCTTTTGCTTTATTAAACTGCCTTTATCTTGACCCGTGTGTGGTTTTTTCCATCTTAGTTCCTGCTCCCTGCCTTCTGTGAGGAAGGAGTGGTAGAGTGGTTTGGTAGGCAGCTGGTGTCCAGCCAAGGTCAACCTACCACATTCAAGAGTTTTGTAGACGTGATAATATACTTTGGTACAGTAATGTCTATTTACTTAATGCATTTTTAAAGCTGTGAGTGAAATAAAAAACAAAATCAACCAAAAAACCCAAGGTTTTCTAGAATACAATTTCTTAGATTCTTTAGAACTTAACAGAAATTAAAATCTGCTTCAAAAAGGTCTAAAGAACTGCACTTTACAAATGTGACACCATCAATCTCTAATTCAGCTCATTTTCTTATTAAAGATTAAATCTTTAAATATATGTTATCTTACCGATTAAATTTTGCCTTTAAAGAGTTTTTTTACTGGCTATCTTCAGAACAAATTTTGCTTAGCTTTCTAAGCTTTCATTGCTTTCTCATTGTTTAATCCCAACAACTAATATAAATATAAATAACTAATGCAAAGAGACATTTTTAAAATGAAGCTTAGCTTTAAAAATTAGGTAAGGTAAAACGGAAGCTTTACATTTTCTAAGTTATAAATCTTTGAGGGATTGAATAAACATATTTTTATATTTTACACGTAAATACAGTTTCACTTTATCCCTAGCTGAGAAAACCCAGAAATATTCCAGATGATTTTTAGTTCCAATTCAGCCTGACCACTTGAATAAAATAAGCAAGAAAAAACAAATATCTGTCACTTTCAAAATCCCAAGGTAATAAACATCTTAAAATTCTGTAAAGATGAAGGTAGTTCTGTCATGACCTCATGCTGTATGAAGTAAATAGATGTGAAATTACATCAGAACTAACTTCTAAGGTAAATTATCTGTTCTTGGAGTTTCAAAGTTGATGATACATGTTTGCCAAAGTTGAACACAGTAATATAGAGGTAACTGGTTATGGCTATACAAAATCCATTAAGATTTGTGATTTAATGATCATTTTAGCGTAAATATTTTTATATTCTAGAAAGTAATAGTGTGTCTGCACTGTGAGACAATTCACCTTTTCATAGTGTATGAGGAATGGAGCCAAAGCTAATATTTTAAAGCCTTTCTTATAACTAAATTTCTAGTACTGTTTGTTTTAGTCCTCATAACATGAAATGATATCTCAAAGAAATTTATCTTCAGGAATCAATAGGCCTCTATGCATATTTATAAGGCCTAAACACAAAGAAACTAAAATATACTTGACTATGTTTCATAACTATTTTCTCACTCTCTATTTCTACATTACCAAAAAGAAAAATCCACTTAAAAATCAAAATTAATAATGGTAAAAAATATGATAATTCTGTAAAAATTATATTTGTAAATACATATTGCTTCAAATGATTTTTTAACTCTCTGATTACACATTCATCTAAGAACTCATGTATGGATTAAGACATGGATTAACCCACTAGATCTATTGAGTGTATTTCTATTCTTATTAGAACAGGTGGCTTAAAACAGGAAAAAAACAGTGAAGGATTTCCTGTTTCAGGATAGCTCTCCATTTTCAAAAGGTTTTCCTTTCTCTTACAGTAAACTTAGAAAAATGAGAAGAATAAAACTGAAATATGGAGGAACAATAAAGCTGCTTTCATACAGCACATTGTACCTTAATAATATAAAATCAAGTGGAAATAAAAGGTATTTGAGTTTAGGCTACAGTCTTTCCAGTTTTAGTCTTCACTTTTCCTAGCCTTTTGGTCTTGCATTTCCCTTTGTCTCTGACAACAGGAAAACAATCCTCTTTCCTCACACTTCTAGTTTTAAATGGCCATTGGCTAAATTCTCATCTCCCATAGTAAATTAGACTTCTTGGTGCCTTAACATCTGTCTAAAGAAATATTCACCTTTCTCTTGTATGAGTTACAAACTTAACATCAAGGCTTATCCCGGTTCTCAGTGAACCAGAGGATGGTGTCATAGATACAAGGACAGCCAGCCGTGAGCCATACTCCTGCATGAGCACAAACGCTCCAGCACTGTCTGGAAGGAAGATAGTCTGGAACATAATTTATTGTTGAAACAAAGGCCAATATGAAAGTTCTGCCAGTAGCAGGAAAATTCTGCACAAGCGACCAAGATCCTCACTACATTTAAAGGTAGTTAATCTATTTTTTCCACCTAATGCCTGATTAAAGTCATTCTGCACAAAAGGCAAGATTTTGCTATATTTGATATTCCTCAAATAGAATAGTAATGTGTGCCAATCTCTTCCTCCAATATTATTGTAGCTCTACCAAGATAAATGCAAGTGGGAAGCAAACACTCTGTGATTTATACCCTACTATATTCACTTGCCTGAAATTCACTTAGCTTATACAGAAGAAAAAACAACAAAGTAAAAATTAAGACAGATAAAAGCAGACTAATTTGTAAGCAATGCAAATGCTTACCACGATGGCAAATGCACTTTGTGCTTACAACCAACTCAAACAGACTTCTTTGCCTTGTTATAAAGGTGGAGGAATGCATTTATGTGGTAATGTTTGTACATTAAAAAAAAAAAAAAAACAAAAAAAAGAAAAAAACCACAAAAAACCCACCAGCATAAAATGAAAACACACTTGCATCCCACAGGTAAAATCCATAAAGTCTAGAATTTCCAATTAGATTCGGATATGTAAACTCTTCTTGTTAGCACAAATTCTCTTCTGGAATAAGTGAGGTTTAAAAATATTTCTGGATGCACAAGATAGACTTCAGTCAGAAAACAGAGGAAATGCCATGAGGCAAGTTTTTTTCCATTAAGTGATGGACTTATAAAAATTGTCTCACAATATCTGCATATTGAGAAAAAAGCTCAATTTTGACCCATATACTGGTAGTAAAACATTTTATACGTAGTAGTAATTTATTTAAAGAACCTGGGATGCAAAATTAAGTAAATCTTGCCCATAATACCTTCTTGTAGAAACAGCATCATGCATAGATTGCTCATCTCTGATATTTCTGAAAGCATAGTTTGGATGGCTATCCATACTCTTCATTGTTAAAAAAAAAAAAAGGAAAGACACAGACGTCGTTTTGTTGCAATAGCAGAATATGCAAGACTTAGATTTCTTGTAGGTTTGTGTCCCTGTGTCTCAAGCATTTTCCACCCACTTCACTCCTATATACACTTGACAAATTTTTGCTTGTGACTTCTTGTTTCATACATACTCAAGTATGCAATTTTGAAGTATGTGCTTTAGCTAACTTAAAAATTATGTATGAACTTAGGAACTTGACATCATATCCATCTTCTTACCAGGTATCAGCTTCATCATACTTGAAGGAATATAAATTTTTAACCCCTCTCTCTCTCTTTGGCAAACACGGTCAATACCAATAGATTCTAGAATTTTTTGAGGGTACAAGTATGCTGTAGGGGTAGAGGAGAAGACCATGGTGTTTGTCTCTTTCACTTAGTTGTAAAATCTCATTTACTTAAAAAAATTATGCTGAAATGCACCAAATCTCCAGATATTCCAAAAGCATAGATGATTAACAAAAAAAACCCCAAACCCTCTGTCTTTAAATTACTGAGGATTTATAAATGCTGCTCTAAATTTTCTTTTGTTTTCCGCAGTAATGTCCTGATGATATCTACATGCTCATTGCCAAAAGTTCATTAGAAATGCTGCTTTGTATACTGCTCATTACAGATGTCTCTCTTGTGACAAACTCCTTAATGTCATTTGGGACTCAGAATAGGTTTTATAACAGATTGATTACGGGTATAGCAGAATCAAGATTTGAAAAGTATGTAAATGAATTGAGCTGTCTTTAACTTATAGAAAAGCATCATAACTATTAAGTTGATACATTTGCTAGTAAATGAGTAAGCAAATAACTCTAGTTTCACAATTCCCAGTTTAGTGGAGCTATTGAGCTAACAAAAAGCAATTTTTCAATGTTTATATAAACATATTCACAGTTGCAATCATTTTTTGAGGCATTATGATAAAGTATTCAGATAATTCATAATTTATGGCAGTAGGGTTTGAAAGCTGACTACCCACCTGGACATAAAACCTTACTGTTAAACTGCTTACTTTTCCTGACAACCAGAGGGCTTTATTAATTTCCTCTAATCTGTTTCAAATATATTTATCAGGTTTTCCAAAGAGAACATTGATTTTAAATAGAAGTTGTTCCTCTTGCTGATGACTAGAGCCAACAGGCTTTTTGCAAGGAAATTACTGTGCCTGGGAGATGACTTAGAATACATGACAATATCTTACATGTGAACAGAGACAGAACTTCGAGGGCTTCTTTTTTTTGTCTCAAAAAGCCACATGGAAAGGATAGGTAACTTGTGCAGACAAGTGGGTTCATTGCACTTGCCACTCTCTCTTGGTATGGTGTGGCACTTGAGTGGGCAGAACTGAGTGCATGGGATCCATGTAGAAAGTCCAGACTCATCAGAATTTATTTCAGACACAAAGGTCACATGAATGACATATAAATCCCCAGTTTTAAAGAGATGTTTTTCTCCTTTCCATTTACACAGGTCACTTTGCAGCACTAGTAACAAAAATATTTGTCTCTCTATGTCTTTATTATATACACTAATATAAGAGTGCCATTCTTGAATTACATCATATCCATAAACTTTGATAAATAAAATCATACCACTAAATATAATTGTCACAGGAAATGTGCCGGACAGAACACATACAGGACAGAAATAAAAATTTGTTTACAGGTACACTAAGGCACAAACTGTCCCTAATCTTAATGGCAGAAAAAATAAAAATCAATTTCACTGCTGAAAGTATAATCCAATAATGAAACCAGAAATGGCAATACAATGACCCTTCACTGCTCCGAATTAATATTTAGAGAAGTTCCTTATTTTAATTTCTGTTCTCATTCATTCCATTTCATTCTCTGTCCCACTGAGACCTCTGAGCCATGACAGATTTTCTGTCTCAGGACAGACTAACACAAGGTCTAAGAGCAAAGAGTGTGGGAGATCATTTCCACTTAGTAAAACGTAGTAACAATTTAAGACGTAGAGATAACAGCTTTCCTTCCCTATTAAACACTTAGAGCTTCTTTAATATTAGTCTGGCTTTACTGAGAGAAGGAAAGAGATTCTAGCTTTTAGTATGCTCCCATTACGAGCAGGGGGAATGCAGTTTTTTTCTTGCCAAGGTGCTATTGGGGATTCAGAATTGGTCATAATGCAGCAATATCCATCATGAGTCCACAAAGCCCTAAAACTCAGAAATTCAGAAAGCATTTAAATAAAATACATGGTGTTTTTGCATCCAGTAATTTGTTTGCACAAGTTTTATAAATCCAAGTAACCAAAATTAAAGTCTGAATGCCATCACTGCAATATTTCACTCACTTACTAGAGCACTTAATAAGTACAGCAATACATTTCAATAAAATACACACAACATTCATCAACCGATTTTATGGAGTTTACTTTCTCTATTCAGAGTGCTTACATTTTTACACACACAAGAAAAAATGCTAAACAAAATTGTTACATAAAAACATAAAACGAAAACATAATTGTTACATAAAAACAATCGATCCTAACAGCGAAGTTTGAATCTGAAAGAAATGATGGGTCCTCATTCATCAATGAAACGGAACTTTGTAATTCAGAGACAAGATATGACCATCATGCTTAGCAGCATCTCATATGTGTTCATTTATTTAGATTATTGCATCTTTTATAAAAAGATATTTAAGTGCTTACAAAACAAAAGTGCAAAAGCATAATTTTCTAACATATAGCTATTATATATCTCTGCTGACACTTAATTTGATTAAGAGCTAATTTAGCATTTTGAATGGAATGAAACAGATTACTTGAATTGTTCCCTTGTAGAAATGAAGAACAGAGGAAGTAAAAGTAATATCCTCTGCTTAATTTTTTCAAGAGTTATAAAAATTGGGGCAGCTGTATTAATATAGTGACTATAATATTTGAGCCTGAAAAACAGATAAAAGGTAATAGAAAGAAAAAAAACGATCAAGAAAATGAGTATATAGAAAAACAAAAAATCACCAGCTTGTTTTCATCAGCTCTACATTTTATAAAGAGGTATATGAAAAGCATAATATGATAATGAATACATTCAGTATATGCAGAAATTCAAATGCAGTTTCTGATTTATGGGGAAAAACATTTTAAACTCTGCTAATGGCCCAGGGGTAGAAGGTACAGGGTGATCCTAATACTCTGGGACAACTATTCTTTGCAGTGTTTTGTTACTAAAGTCACAATTACAAAACTATTAGCCTAATTTATAAGAAATAGTGTAGTCTTTAATTCTAAAATTCAGAGGAATTTTATTTTCCCAAGAAGAACAGATTGAAGGGTTTATTTTATCTTGCACAAGATGTTAAATATAATTTTTGGGGAAGAAAACAGAAGGAGAAAATAGAAGAGAAAAAAAGAGCTTCAAAAATACTGTTAGATCCTCAATCTGAGAATATGGCCAACAGCCAATCCAAGGGCTTTCAGCTTTTTAGAGAATTCTCCGTAAAGTTGCCTGCTCTCTCTGGTTTGGTTGTTTTCTATAATCTTGCCTTTTCCTATCTGTCACACACATCCCTTTCTTGCTCATGCCCTGGTTAAAGTTTTCGTTCTTTTCCCTCAGTACTTCATGTAACTTATTCTGTCCTAAGTAAATACAAAGAAATAAGTAGCTATTTCATGGCACCAGTTTTCCACTGCCCCTCTTACATATTCTTATAGGAATAAATAAGTAAATAAATGCCTAGACCAGAGTAGCCCTTTTTAGGACCGTAAGAGAAATGGACATATAACATAGAACTGTTTCTGAAATAATAGAGGTGTTTGCAAAACCTAGTATCTTCTCACTCATTACCTTTTCCTTTAATTGTTATAGAAAACTGACTAAATGCTGAAACAGGAGTTGAGATATTCAAAATTCAACCTCACTTATAAGTGCTGAACTTTTAAATTCTCTTCCTGGTCTTTCAAAACTTGCCAGCTCTTTGAGGTTCACTACATGTAGTTACTGTGTGTTAGACTGCCCTTCCAAATCCCTGATGTGATATTTCAGCCCTAGAATTTAGTTACTAACCTTGTTTATATTCATATTAATGCTTCTTTTGTATTATATTTTATATATTTTATAAATTTTGGGTATTTAAAAACAAGTGCAGAAAGCCCTTGAGGGCTTCATGAGGTGAGACACATACATAAACAGATTAAATCCAGTCTGTTCAGCAACACCAGCAGTAACAAAGCACTGACTATTGTTACCCAAAACCAATTCAAAATGCATCTACATTTATCTTGAAGTGAGAAATAAAATTGTGTCTGACATTAGGTCTCTGTACAAGAAATTTACATTGAAACACCTGAATATAACTCTTTAATATGAAACTTTGTGCAGAGTCTTGGTCATTTAACATAAAGTAGGGAAGATTTTAAAAAATATTTGTTTACCATTAAGTATTACAAAGCATAACATTCAGAAAACAGATTTAGTTAACATTTGAATTGGGCTTATGTTCGGAGACTGTAAGATAGAACTCACACATTCCAGTTCCACAAAACTCAGCAACAGATTATCTACCATGACTGGAGAAAGCTGCAGCATTATTTGTGAGATCCAATGCTGCAATGAAAAATCAGGTAACACAAAAATTGGATAACATATTTTTTCATGAATTATAATCTCCGAAGGTAAGTAAATGTTTTTAAAAATCTCACTGCATACAGACACATGATAAAGTTGGAATTAATTGTGAGCTACTTACAATTAATATTTACAGTGACTATTTCCTCTTTTCCATCCTGCCCATAAAAACCTCAAGACCCAATAATGAAGAAACAGAAATGAGATTTCTCACAAATTTGTTTTTCACTGTATATTATAATAATTAGTTAATATCAAATATTTATAAATATTTTGCACCTTTTCAGGAAAATAATAACAGTAGACATATATACATGTCTATTGTTGATCATAGAAATGCATACAGTTCTACATATCTTTATGTAGAATTTGCTAGCTGCCTCATGTGCCCTTTTATCCTTCTGATAAGCATAGGTGTAGTTCTTCAGATAAACCCAAAGGAAAACATATCTTTACACATAGGCAAAATCAGAACAAATTTAAATAATTTTCACTTGATGAAAATTGTTCCGTTTACATTTCAAAATAAAATTGATGGTTTCTCTTTTCTAACAGGACCCAAGGGAATGGCCTGAAATTGTGTCAGGGGAGGTTGTGGTTGGTAGATGGAAATCAAAAGCTGCATTTTGCTTCATTAATTCAAAAAATAGATATTACTTTTCATGTCCCTGCATATGCTAATGAGTAAAGTTACTCTAACTGCACCAAAATATGAAATTTAGAAACACAAGAAAAGTAAATAGAAATTATGAACCCTCTTCAGTATCGAGGTGCTGATGGGGAGTCAGTTTTGAAAGATCTAACTCTTAATCATTTTATGAATGTCATATCTAGAAAAGATGCCACAATTTTGGCATAAAAAATCTAGGACTCTAGAACAGCTAATTATTTTTTGAACGTGTAGCATGAAATACTAATTTTTGACTTGAGCTTATTAAAGGAAATTTAGCTATAAATGACAGCAGAAAGAGATTACTAAGACTTAGAATTCTCTACTTTTCCCACACAGGTTGATTAATGGCATGGACACCCCCCAAAAATTATATATTGGACTATACTCTTTAAAAAAAAAAAAAAAAAAAAAAAAAGGATGTAATCTTCCAGGCTACTGGGAGATAGCTAGAATAATAGACATCTGTGGATTCCAGAAGCAATTCAATGAAATAAAATGGAGGTTGAGTAAGCAATTTTTCCAAAGTGTAGGACAGGAATTTTCCTTGAAAAAAAGAGGATTTTCTTGCCTTTGCCTGCAACTAGTGATGACTTTTTATTTTCTTCATAACTTCAATAGCCCAGCCACTCATGAATGGAAATAGTTTTTGAACCATTGAACCTAAGGAGAATATGATAAGTCAGTTCTATCACATTTGCTATTGCACTGATTGCTATATTGAGCCTATTGAGCCTTTTTAATTTTATGGTATTTATTTCCACTAAGTTCAATTAAAGCTGGTGCAAGACCTTAGCATATATAACGGCACTGTACAAGAGCAAGAGGAGGGAACATTTGTTACTAAAACACAGAACAAAGTAAACAAAACATAGATACATTTCAGGAGAGTTTGGGGAAATATAGGATCCATAGTTATCACAAATTTAAACCACATTTCTTTTTTCAACTTCTAATTTCTCTTTTGAAGAAAAGAACTGTGCTCACTGACTGTAAGACTTACAGCTACTATTTTTTGCTACTACTGTTTTGTATCTTTTCACTATATGTCATTTGCAGATTATGTTCTTGTCCTTTTCCTCATAAAAAGAAGCAATGCAGGAGATATATGGATGAAACATGCTTTATAAATCATGTGTGAGATCATCATTACTCTGGAGAACTTGCTTACATTAATATCACACTTTAATACTGATGCTGAATATTCTCCTTCTCTTCTCGCCCTCTGCACCCTTTTCAGCATGCCCACAGATGAGACAGTGGAATGAGGCAAGCCTCTTTCTTTTGTTTATTATTTATCTTTTTGTTTATCACTTTATCTTTTTGTTTATCAGCAGTTTCTCATCCTTACACAAAGTCATGATTATTTTATTTGGATTTGCAGTATAATGAGGAAATACTTTTGTTCTATAATGTATAAATGCACACATTTTAATAAAACTCTCTTTTTGAATTAACACCAAAGCAAAAACATCAAGAGAGTCTTAGATCTTCTGAAGAAACATTTCTTTTAAGAAAACAAGCACAGTTTTTCAAAATATTTCTAGTTACTCTTTTAAACAGCCTAAAATGAGGGGAGTTACACCCAATATCTTTGTCCTTTGTCACCAAAATTTTTCATCTGCCTCATAAGGAATTATGATTCCAGAAATTTCTGGCTGCTCCTGTGTACTGTGCTATTCAGATGGCTGATGGTGTTTTAACTCATCAGCGGTGATCTGAGCAGAAGTTTCACAAAAACAAATACACCAATGATACTCATTGATGATTTGTTTGCACTGGCACTTCTCTCTGAGTATAAAAAAGAGTTGAAAAGAGACATCTTGAGAGTAAATGGCAGTTGGTGACATCTCAAAAAAAAAAAAGATATTTTGGTGAATGCAATGAAACATAAACATTGATGCGCATTGGCCAAACAGACTATATCATAACCAAATTACCAGATTTCTAGGCAGAATAGTGCATTTTTTTTCTCTTTATTAATTTAATGATATGAATCACAACTGCAAAACATTACAGGAATTTGTGGCATTTAATAAGGCAACATAGAGAACATAATTTAATATTCACCCTTATAATTTAAGGTGTTTTCTAAAGAAAGAATCAGCAGCATGGGAAGACTATACACACTGTATATGTACTGGCTCTGATTTCATATACTTAATAATATTACATATGTTGACAAAAGGAGAAATATTCCCAAATGCACTGTGAGTCACTACCTTCAAAATTAAGTACTAAATTTCACCTGTGATACAGTGGTCAATAAAATCTGAACTCTTATGAGGGCAAGCAGTATATAGTTCCTCAATTTGCTTTCTTGGTGAAAGTTCTGTCTTAAAGAATTCTGTTTTGCCTGCCCCCGGATATTTATTTCTAGGCCTGTGTTAGCTTTAAAGGTGAGTTTGTAATTCCATGATATTGCACACCAGTGAAAAACTCTGAGTGTAAAACAAGTAAAGAGACCTGTTTAGATGTAAAAGAAACACTCCTGTCATTACTAAAACAAAAACAGGAGATAAACAGAAGAAAGTGGAAGCAGGGACAGGCAACTTGGAATGAATATAGATACATTTTCAAAGTAGAAATAAGACAAGAAAAACAAAGACTCATTTGGAATTAAATCTGGCCAAGGCTGTCAAGGACAGCCAGAAGAGCTTCTTCAAATACATCAGTATCAAAAGGAAAACTAAGGATAATTAATAAATGAGCAGGGACCTGGTGTCAGCAGATGCCAAGAAGGCAGAGTTACTGAGCACATTCTTTGCATTACTTTCATTGGCAGGACCTGCCCCCAGGAATCTCTGACCCAGGATGCCAGGGTAAAGTAACGAGGAAGAGGGGACCAGTGCTTTGGGCCACAGTTTGTGTCTGGTCTAGCTATTCATCAGTGACTATCCTCAGTACTTTGTGCAAAACATCACTGGCATCAAGATTCTCTTTGCAGATAACAGATTTTATTTTTTCTTTCCAGTGTAATGCATTTGTCCAACCATTTCTCCTAAAATTTGGTATCAATATAATCCTATGCAAGCAGAAGATTAAATTTTGAAATTAGATACTGAGAAAGTATCATATTTTAAATTATGGGTTCTACAGAGGAACATGCATTCATCTTTTCTACACTATTTTCAGCTGAGACTCTTCCATTTCACTATGGTTTTTTGCAGAAACAGTGAAAATATCTGTTCCTCAAGCTTCTTTTAATAAGTGAGTGGGTTTTCAGGTGTTTTTTTTTTTTGTAGTCAGACACTATATTCTAAATTTAAAAAGGAATTAATACTTTCTGTAGGTCATTTGATGTCTCTCCATTTTTTTCCCAACAAAAGAGCTAGTTGATATTCTTTATCTGCTTCACAAAAATGGATTGTGTAATATATAATTTTAGTCCAGTGAAGCAGAAATCACGAATCTCTTATGTACTTTTTTTATTAGTCCAACATTTCTAATCCTGTGGTGGCAGAGCACAAATGAAGTTGCAAGGGGGAGGAATTCTTTACAGATCAAGAAGTGGCAGATTTACAAAAGATATTATTATGGTCCTTTCCTGGCAGAAGACACATATGAGAAAGCCATGTGAACCCTCTACATCTCGTAGCCATTGAATCCTCAATAATATGTATTTAGGAAAATCTAGGAAGTATATGTCACACATGTGTGCATAAGAAAGTTAATAAACCATTCACATGGAAAATTCTTAAGACTAGATATTGCTGCTATGTAATTCGTATATAAACGAATTACAGCTATAAAACATATGTAGCTAAATTAGTTTTGCAAATATTGAAAATACAGCTTCTGTGCCTTACAAATTTCTGCCTTACAAGGGTCTCCAAGATCTCCCTTTCTTCTGAGTTCTGTGATGACACAGTTGGGGAAGAGAAATGTTTATGATGGCATGAAAAGAAGTTATCTCCTTCAATAGAGCTAATAATAATTATATAATAATACCAGTACCTTTTCTGCCACAAATCTTCAATGAAGTATTATGAGAAATTATATCAGATTCTACATAACCTGTGTTTCAACAGACTAGATTATCACCATGGTCTGGGTTTATATTACTGAACTTTCCCAAGTAACAATATATAGTATTTTAAACAATCCCATATGACATTCCAGAGAACACAAGTAAGAACCTGGTTCCTGCAGGAATTAGTTTAGCACCTATTCATTCTAACAGTAGAAAAAAAGAATGTTTACTTCATGTAGATATGTTTCTTTCCCTTTCACAAAACACAAAAAAAGAAAGTAAAACAAAGACCATGAAGCAGTGAGAAGAAATTATATTTGAATGGAAAACTGATGTTTTGTTTGATACAGAAAACCCTTTATTTCCTCAAACTGACAGGGAGTATTTATTATAATGACCAAGAAATGTCAAGAGTTTGCACAAAAGATTTTCTCTTGGTTGCATAACCAATCATGCATATAAATTTGCCTAGTCTCTAATTCTAGTAATATTTTTGTCACCTTTGTTCAAAATCAATGAGCACTATGGATGTATTTAAAAACTTAAATTGTCTATATAGAAAAATTTAATCTCTTCAGATAAATAATGTCAGCATATCACTGTTTTCAGTAGTATTTGGGTGACTGAGACATTTATTACCTGATAATACACTGCTCAATTAAATCACAACAGCTTGTACTGCAGGTACCCACAGTCTTTCATTTTAGGCCACTTACTGAATAGGCAAATGAACAGGCAAAATTGCTTAGTGTATTCTAAAGCAGCTAAAAATCCTCTTTTACATTTTACATGAATAAATACAAACTTTATAAGGCCTAAGGGGGCAAAAAACCTGCCAATCACTGGATAAATGTTTAAAGCTCATCTTATTGTTTTGCAGCTGTTGCCCTTTGCTGAAGGATATTTCCTGTGTTGCAGACTCTGAATAACAGCATTTCATTTTAAGAATGTAATTAGAAACACATCTGTTGTTCTAGAACCTTTAGATTGAGCAAGTCCTCTGTAAACCAGACAGGAGGATTTTTTATAAAGCATTTTCAGCATACTTAATCGCTCTGCTTTGCACCACCCTACTACACTAAAAAAAAAACCCCAGCAATTAAGTATCCAGATTTCTGTTTTGATCCCACAACGCATATGACCTAGCAACCAATGTTTGATTCATTTCACTGAGCTCTGAAAACAAGCAAATTCTTTTTTAGATGGTTTATTACTCTGGACCGCCAAAAAACCAAAAAACCTTTGGCTAGATGGTAGGAGTTATAGAATCATGTCTTCCATCTTCATGGAATTTCAAACGAATGGTAGAAGAATAATGTGCATCCTGAATTTTAATCCAAAGTCTCAAGTTTCTTCACAGGCACGTGCAAGCTTTAACTAAGACTGGAGTTTATTTCAGAGTTAATCTCATCTTTTATTCTGTCACTGGGTAGAACACTATCTGTTAAACTACAATAATTAGTAAATAAAGGATGAGTTATGAACAGCTTCCTAACATCTCAGCTGCTGTATTTGCCATGCAGCATATATCTAATTTTGTGGACATAACTCTGATCCAGTTTAGTGACACAAACCACCTTCAAAGGCTTAACTGGTAGAACGAGAATGTGTATGACTGAAGCTTGGGCACTGTTCTGTGCATAAGGTGGGCGCTGCAAGTCAAACTGCAAGGTAGAAAGAATTTAAGTGATCTGAGTCTTCCTAATCTAACATCTTCCGTCTAATGCACCATTATATATACTAGTGTATCTTTGATTTCTCTTTGTGCTGGTGACCTTCGAAAACCACAACATTGGTAATGAAAATGAACAAACATGGAAATTGACAGTGTTATTTTCAGTTCTTAGCCATTAATTATGTTCATTCCAGTGACTCCTCAGGTACTCTTCAGGTAAACAATGGTAAGAATCCAGTTTAAGATAAGAACTTAAACTTATCTTAAGAGATAAGAAACCAGAGATAAGAAATAAGTTTATTTCTCAGCACGCTCATGAGCTTAGTGGTTTCTTTTTTCAACAATGTACTAGTTAAAACAACCTCACTAAAACCTTATTATTTTTAATTCAACCCCTAAAAATCCACCATTACCAAAATTTGTCTTTGAAAGTAAGGGTCCTGGTACGTCTGATTAGTGATCCTGATTTAGAAAAGGATACCAATGAAACAAGAAAAACTGTCTTAGAAAATTAACGTGCTGTCTAGGCACAACAAAAAAACCCACTAGCCTTTGGGCTGTGACAAATCCTTTGTTTTCACTGTTTAAGATGGCAGTTAATCCACAAGTAGCTAAACATTCTCCTGTTGACTAACATTACCAGTATAGTGCTACAGGTACTAAGGGTTTACTCACAGATATTGTCAGACAGCTTTTTAAACTCTGAAATCCTCCAAATCTATGTGATTTAGGGTTAATAGCCACAGAATTACTTTTCATAAAGTCATATGTTAATGAGGGCTCTTATACTTTATTTATGATACTCGACTGGAACACAGCTAAAAACAAATCTAAATAAGTAAAAAATTACCTGAAAAGGGCTTAAAAAGATTTTTTTTCAGTTATTTTAATTTATTTTCAGTTATATTTAATTGATTTTTTAATCAATCTTAATGTAATATCCGATCAAGAATTTTTAGTGATTTTTTTTTTTAAAGTCAAACTACTTAACAATGAATGTATAAACTTTTTTCTATACTATTTTAACTAGTAATTCAGTCCCACTGATATTTCTCCAAGTCAAGATAGTGATTTTTTGCATGGTAAATATGGTAAATATTGCAATACGTAACAAAGTGTTCATGATTTTTTTTTGTAGGTGCTGACATTCAAATACTTCAGATACTTCTTTCTATTTTGTCCACCATCTTTTCTTGCTTTTCTCCTGACAGTCACATCATTGACATTCTGTTTTCATACTATTTGGTGTTTCTCATCTCTGTCTTTAAGATAGGTTCACCTTTTTTTCAACAAATACAGTCCCATTATCAAATTTGATTCTTGGCCTATGGGTCCCAAAGATGAAAGAAGCCTTTATACTGCTCTGCTAAATAAATGGTCCTTGTGTAAGTATGAGTGTCTCCACTGTAAGGTTTGGTCTCTCTAAGTGCTTAAATGAGAGAATGTGAGTCACCAGAGGACAAAGATTCATGACTACAAACTACCATAACTCATGTATGGTATTACAAAGACATCTGGCTATCCTGCTGATTGGGGTGTGAGAGAAAACCCTGAACATTGCAAAAGTAGTTGGTTGATCATCTATTCACTGCCCAAAACACTCCCATGAGCAATGTTATCTACGTCCATAACTCTTTAGACCACATAAGGTTTAGGTAAACAAATATGCACTTTTTCTTCCAAATCATACACACAGACCTTAAAATTTACAAGAAATATGCTTAATAATTCTTTATTGTTTATCCACTGAAAATTAGGGAAGAAAATAAAAAAGAGAAATATTGAATAACTTCTTAATAACTCAAGTAATATTTTTGCCATTTGCTGAGCCTGAGAGGAGCATTTCTATAGAGTCAGTGAAAACAGAAATTTTCTATTCCACTAAGTCCAAACTTTATAACATTAAGTGTGCTAGATAAGGCATTAATCCACAATTGTATACATACATCACCACCAGGGATGAGCTGATGTTCTGTGAATCCGTCCCTGGAAATCAAACAACAAAAACATGTCTCATTGTCCCTTCAAACAACTTACTATATTCCTGTTGGTGCTGTATAATTTATCAATGTTTACTATTGTTGCATTGTAGTGAAATTAAGGGTCTAGATCTGCTTTAGAACATTAACTAGGTCAAAAGGAACATATTTGCTGCCTGTACTCACTATCCAATGATGTTATAGAACAAATGAAAACATAAAAAGGATATTTTTTAAAATTTACTATCTGTTCAACAGATTTGAAGGTTAAAAATCTTCTGGTTTCAGCTACATGCATTTAGCAATCCAGCAAAGCAATAAAAAAAAAAGAAATTATATGCATTTATAGCACAGCTGAGACAGATGAGGGGCATCAGCCACCATCCAATTAATAGATAAAAGTAACTTTTTTTTTCTTCATCCTGTATTTCATCATGAAATTTTAGCAAAGAGAAAGCAAGAATTGTTATTAGACGTTTGCACTAATGATACAAACTAATATATGCTCAGTTTCAACTGTTTGTAGGGACTCTCCCTTTTTGAGTTAACACAATGTTATGGAGTATCTCAGAGAAGCATCAAAGTGCAAGCAAATACCATGAGATCTGGTAGCAATGTGCAGTTTGGAAGTGATCACTAGTCAAAACACATATTTTCATCTTTGGACTGATTTTCCTCTAGAAATTTGCATTTTTAAAGAATTTCTTAAAAAAAGAATGACCTGCTTGCTTCTACTGCTCCTAGACCAACTAAATTTCCATAGGAGGCTTAGAAGAATGCCTTCCAGGACCTGCTACCCCAGGATGTGCGAATCAATCTGCCTGAATTAACTGTAATTGAAGGGAACTCTCAGAACTCCCTTCTTAGTCCAGTTTCCTGGGTAGTAAAGATTATAAGGAAATTCAAACTCTTTGCATAAAAGTTTAAAATAAAAGTATAATGATAAAAGCTTTTAACTCTTTCGCATACTGAGCATCATTTACCTTCAGAGACTTTTTTCTGCGACTGAGCTGCCAATCCTCCCCTTTAACTTCAAAGAGCTTTTCTCTCCCTCAGATATAAATAGATTACTGCAGACACCCAGAGAGATGGAAAACCATACACCGGCAAAGATTTACAGCAGAGAAAGCCTGAAACTCACCTTTCTGAAGGCCCCCTTTCCTCATTCCACCAAAGGGCCAGGTCTTCCTCCTTATGATTAGGCAGACTAGTGCATTACACTTCTGTTTCTAGCAGGTTTTCAGTCATCTGCACCCTTATCTAAGTCACAAATCTCCCCTCCCCAAACCCTGAAAGCCTCCTTTCTTGCTTAGCAGTGCTTTATTATGAGCAGGTGGAATAACCTGCTTGCAGTTGGTAATAACTCCATTTAATGCATATTAGTGAATCCCGTACTTTCTTATTCTGATATAGTGCTAGGCTTCTACATATTTATTCTTGAGGGTAATAGTACTTCTTATTGAGCAATAAAAATATGTACAGTATGCTTGCTTGTCGCTGCTCACACTGTCAGTTATCTATCTTTATCACTTGGTGTCTTTGTTTCCATCTTTTTCACAAAGTTGTCAATTTTCTTCCTGTTCAGCAAATTTCTATATTAAACTTACCTAGGGAGAAGTGATTGCAGTTCTTCACTGTCAAAACTGTGTGGGTAACTAGTGTGGATTTTCTTTACTTTTCATTTTTCATGGCAGGCTTATATATGTGCATATAACCACTAAATATTTTCTCTATCATAAGCTAAAAAACATCCTGACTTTGGAAAATGGCCTCATATGGAGCAGAAAGCTACTTATTTCCATCACTGCAGGATAGCAGTTGTTTTGTTTGTTCTTTGGCATAGGAAGCCTGAAAATAGAATTTATTAGTGCTAGGACTGTATCCATCTTTCCAGAATATATCTCATTATAACTCTACTCTGGTAAGCAGCTTACACCCAAATTTACCATCATTTGAAATATAAACCTATTCTGATAATGTTGCTCAGTGTTGCATAATCCTAAATTCAGAAATTCATAGTAATTATGCTTGTGATAGATGTTTATAACTTGCAGAAATACTGAATTATGTTATTTTTTCTAAATTGTTCTATTCTAACAGTTAGATAACTGTTAATCAGTTCATGCATAATTTTTCTTGGATTTCAGAAAAGTCAATCCTAGAAATCTTAGCTCAATATAGGTAACTAAACATTGAAAATAATCCTACATTTCCTGTGAAAGCATCTTTTAAATATCTCTGGACAGGTTATAACCGTTGATTTTTCAATGTAAATGATGGAAGATGAAGCAAAGAGAGGATGCGTATCTGCCTTGCTTATGCATACCTGAGACATAGAAAAGGTCCCTCATACTTTGTCATGCTTGGATGCCCTGTCGAAAGAGAACTGTATCAACCACTTGAGTCCAGTGCCCGGTTTTCATAAGGGAACTTGGAATCACTTGGGTTTCAGGTTTGTGATCAAAGGAAGTAAAAAAACCAGCCATCTTTCAGAATAACAGAGCTGTTCTTGCTTATTTTAATTTCAAAGTAAAATTGCTGTTCTTTCTTCTTCTGCAGTGGGAGAATGCAAAGAGAGCATAACTATGATTTTTAAGCCAAGAAAATATTTGTGTATCACAAGTCTATGGACTCAACCAAAGGAAACTACATTAAAAAAAAGAAGGTATTTTAGTACTTGAAGTTCCTAGAAGGAAATCTTCGTCTTACTGAACTTGATGGCAAGATTCCTGTAGATTGCAACTGAACGTAACTTTTCCATGACTCCTCTGGGAGCCCCCACTATGTGGGCTTTCTGCTCTAACCATAAGGCCACATGTCCTACTTCATTCCAAAAATATATTCATATTTCTTTCAGCTGTAGTAGTTTGGAAGGTTAAAACCTATATTTTTCCTTATATCAAGCATTCTTGTGGTGGTTTTAAGCCCAGATGGAGNGAATATCCCTTTGGTCATTTTGTGGCACATTTCCTGGCTATAGTCTCTCACAGTTTCTTTTGTGGACCTCCTCACTTGGCAGAGCATGAAACAAGGAGGGAAAATAAAGATAGGAAAATAGGAAGGGAAAAATGACTTAGGATAAACACGACTTAGCAAAAAACCAAAACATCAGTGTGTTATCAA
>VYXC01001817.1:0-38457 GCA_013397175.1 Platysteira castanea | reverse complement strand
TCTTTGGTTTGGAATATCCCTTTGGTCATTTTGTGGCACATTTCCTGGCTATAGTCTCTCACAGTTTCTTTTGTGGACCTCCTCACTTGGCAGAGCATGAAACAAGGAGGGAAAATAAAGATAGGAAAATAGGAAGGGAAAAATGACTTAGGATAAACACGACTTAGCAAAAAACCAAAACATCAGTGTGTTATCAACACCGTTCTCTTTCTAAATCCAAAACATAGCGCTGTGACAGCTACTGAGAAGAAATTAACTCTTCTCCAGGTGAAAGCTGGACACTTCTCTTGGAGCATTTCATTTACAAAATATGATCAGAAACACACATGTCTTTCCCAGGTCCCTTTTTCTGTAAGTGATCGTAAACCAAAGTATTCCACAATAATTTACTCACTCCTATTCTCCCTGCAAGATATATCCAGAGTCCAAAGAAGAAAATGTCTTATTAATTCCATAGCAAAATCTTTTTTCCTTTTCTTTTAAAACTATGTGAATCTCATTCAAATTGTAAACATAAACTATTTGGAAAAAGAATCCTACTGAACGAATCTATTTATGAAGAGAGAATCATCAAATTCAGCGATGTTTCATCAGAAATTTCTATCAACATGTGGCTTAGAGAAGCCAAATCAAAGGCCACAAAAATCTCTGATTTTGGATGGAAAAATGCCAGATACAAAGAATTGTCACGAGAACCTTCAAATAAGTAAGAGAAAAAATGAACAGACAAAATGAATATGTGTTTCTTTTAAATGTCCATGAGTAACTGCAAGCCCACAAATTTTCCTGGAAATACAAAAAAAGCTTGCAGAGATAAAAGTGTTGACAGAAGTCTCAAGTACCATTTTAGATGTACAATTTACACTAAGCAAATTCTGCCTTTCTTTTGTGGCAGTTTGACTCCTGAACAGCCTTGGAGAAAATTGTCTTCTTTTTTGAAACGGGGCTACTATGGTATGTTCTTCCAATGAGATTTCCTCTTTTTCAGATATGAAAGAAATATTTTTATTAGGACATTTTAAAACTTAAAATAGATACATCTAGGGATGTGCAGTTATTACACATGCAATCACCGTGGAGGAAAAGAATGGATAAATATGAAGGTAAACACAGTGCAGGAGTGTGCTTCTCAACATCAACTTTCATCAGCAAATATCTTATAAGTTCCACATACTGAGCTCAATTTAGTATCCTATTCAGGAGGTGGGCAAAGAAGTCAAATGGAGCAGGTGAATGAAGGCACTGATGATGTTGGGCAAAAAGAAACACAGTAGTCCAGTGATAAAGTGCTAATGGTCTGTTTTGTTTTGGTCTTGACTAGATTGACCCTTCATCCTGTCATTATCTTGATTAGTTGCCAACAGTCAGTTTAGTTAGCACATAAAAATTTTAAACAAATTGTAGGGTAAGCATCATTCTTTTCTCTGTTTCTAATGAGCTTGATACAGAGAAGACTCATATCCTTGCTGCCACAGTTCTAGGTCAAAGCACATTTAATATAGATCAGCTATAAGGGCTGGAGGCTGTTTGGAGAGAGTATATTAATTTCTCACCAACCAAAAAGAACATTTTTCTGTTTCCACATCCAATTATTCACCACTCAGTAGAGAATGTTATTGAAAAGAAACCTCTACATACAGAAATTTTTCTGCTGTGGAGATTTATTTAGATTTTTAACTTCTTACTTCCTGAAAAGAATGTACTAATATTTGGGCATGTATTTTATAATCTTGCATTTTGAAAACTTTTTTTTTTTATTTTTTTAGTTTGCAAAATATGATGCAAAAAACCATACACGCAAATCTATAGATAATATTCTAAATTTGCAATTTTTTTCATTTGCTGTAAAAGTGTTTTTATATATTTGAAAGTTAAGTGTTCTAAGGGGTTTTATGCTTCTTGCTGCCTCCTCATGTCAAAAGCTGTTTACAACAGTTTCTTCAGCTTTCCTTTGCTGATCAATGACAAACCAATCTAGTACCCACACATATATACAGATAGTCAGCACATTGTGTTTATGGGAGAAGAAACCTATCAGTGGTCTTCAACTGAAGTGTCCTGGGTTGTCTAAGGATCTAAATTCTACTGTTTGAGTACTGTGTTACTATTGTGAAAGATTACTGAAACAAGGCAGATGATCATATCAGAATAATTGGTAAGATGCATCCTCTAATGTCTCTTTACATAATTTCATATATAATTGGTTAGATACAATTAGTAGAAAAAATTTCCACTTGTCTGTCTTTAAACAAAATTGTTCATGAAATCCAGATGTTAAGCAATCTTCACAGTTGATAGGAATTTGTCATGAACAGACATTTGATATACAAATGACAATAAAATTATTGTCTTTCAAAATATGTATGAATATCTCTTTTGATTTGCTACACACTTATTACTGACAACTGAACAGTTAGACGAGCTAATGTTTCCCTTTTCACTTGATTTAAGTCACCGACAGTACAAGGCCTCACCAGAAATTATAGCCATTGCTTCATCTAATAGTTATTATCGAATTGCACATTATGACTCAATTTTCAATTACCATAACAATGAAGAGGGGACTAAACAGTGAACAGTGAGTCGAGTGGGGGGGGGAAAAAAAAAAGAAGAAATTTATTTAGAACCTGAAGTATAAACCAAATATTTTGATTAAGGAGGTTTTGTGTGGCCACTGTGAGATTTATTCCTGGGTCTGTTCCTTGTACCTCTTCAAGAATTATCAGTTTTATTATTTCTTGCTCCAAATGTTTTGTTCACTCAGTTTACAGGCCTTGGGAGGAATATTCTCTGATTTTACTTGCAGTTCAGCTTGCCAATGTTCATTGTTTTAATAATATTAATGTCTGTTTTATGAAAAAACCCCAAAAGGACAAGTGCTCAACTGGATTCTGAGACATCTAACTAATTTTCTAAAACTAAAGCACTAGAGTGTCATGGTCACTGAATGGCTTTTTAACATTATTCTGCATTTATACCAAACGTTTGAGATGCCAACAATTTCCTCTGTGAGCTAGAGAGGTATCTTCAGATACATGAGCTGGAGTTAAACAGCATTCCTATGAGCAGGATCAAATTTGAAATGGAAGTCATCAGTCTTTATCTGAAATTTTGCTTCTTGGTATTTGGGAAATTCTGGTTAAAGGATCAGTTATCTAGGGCTTCACAGATTATAAAAGTGAACACTTACGAGTCACAAATCATCAAATTTTCAAAACTCTTTCTTTCCTTTTCCTTGCAGGAAAACACACAAAACACAGGTCTGCAATATGAACTTCACACAGGTAGTACACTTCAGTCTCGTAAATACTCTCACACCTTGAATTTGGAATCTATATCTCTATGTGCTACATAGACATTTATCACATTCTTTTTATGCAGTCTATGTCTTTTCTACTAAGTTTATTTGCATATGTATTTTACTATTTCCATCCCATTTTTTTTCTAAATTGAATCACATTTTTTTACCAATTTCTTGACACTGAGTCCTACTACCAGTACAAAAAAGAATTTTGCTTCCCCTCCCACCGTCCTTACCTGTTTTAGTGCTGTTGTCAGTTATGGGACATTCCTCTGATTTCAGAGCCTATTTTCTTCATCTCCCACAGGACTGACCATACCTCATGAGAGTTCTTTATGGATCTAGAGGTTTTAAAACCTCTGCCTCTTTGCTTCCCCTACCTTATGTTGGTATCCCTGAACTGTAGTGTTATTTGAGGTCTTCCACAATAAATACTGCATAGTGATTAGTATCCCAGTCACAACACGTGTTCATAGGGGAACACTGAAGAAAGGTACTTTTTTTCTTTAAAATAAATTAATTAGATCATTTAGAAATCATTTTAACAATAAAGATGAGGAGAGAGTGGAAAAATGGAGAACAAGAGCAAAAGTCAACTGTTTATGCTTTTCAAATCTCAGAAGAGTAAAACAAGAAAAAATCACTTCCATGTTTTTGAATAGTTTCTTAGTCTGCAGCAAAGAAGCAATGACTGCACACATATACTATCTGTGCTCTCCGTGTAATGAAGAGATAACTATGAAGCCACGCACTGATTGCAGTAGCAGGCTTTTTATTGTGGCAGAACTGTAGGGACCCTGGGGCATTCTGTCACTGTCAAAACTCGTAAGCACTTTAGTCTCCAAAGGCTTCTCTGAAAGCTCAGCCGTCTCTCTTGCAGAGACAAAGACTTGGGACCACTAATATAAATAATAGATCAAACTTTAACAAGAGAAGAATATGTCAAGAGACAAGGCAAGGATGGAAAGTTTTTATAACATCATGTGAAAACTATCAAGACTCTCTGAAAGACAATGTTTTTTTTTTATTATGCTGCTTTGTCAAAACCAAAATTCCATTGTGCAATTAGAGCTTCATACTGTCTCTGAAGAAAACTCATCCATATATATATAAATGAGCAAGAATTAAGCTGTGTCAGCTCTCTGTACATCAGGTATAAGAAACACAAAGAGGTTCTATTTGATTTAATTTTCCTTTAAGAAATTTTTCGTCTTAGCATATAATCCTTTATCAGCATTCTGATTTTGTATTATGAGTATTATGGTTCTGTGGATAAAATTCACATCTGATTAGATAAAACCAACAAAATGTAGGAAGCTTAAAATGACTACAGACAATGACCGTCCTCTCCCCTACCCCCAAAACAAATGTTCTGCACTGTGTAATTTTGAAACTGAAGCAAAAAGGTTTATGGGAATTAATCTAGAGATGAATGATCTAGTTGTGCAGGTGGAGTACACAGACGTGGAAACTGAAGGAAGTTTTATTTGCAGAAAGAAAAGTTTATTTCTCAAGACAGTGAATTCTGCTTTCTGAACTCCCAATATTTTTAGTCACAAATAGTGAATGTTCATAATGTGCTTTGAGATCCTTCAATTAAAACAGTGTGTTGCTGTCTACAAAACCTGATATTTGAGTCAATCACTCCACCAAACTGATCAATATGTTAATGGTTAAACGTTTATCAGAACTTATTGCAGTTACTCAGATTTCTGTCCAATACCCTGGAAACTAGCCCTGTAACACATATTATTCCAATGATTATGTATTTTAAAATGTAAATTTTAACTGAGTAAAAGTATTAAATCTGTGTCCCACTAGCAGGAATTCTCTCATAATTTCAAAAATAATTTTTTTATGTGTTGTCAATCCAATGTTTTATTCTATGTTCTTTCAAGAACTCTGGACAGCAATCACTTTCTACATGAAGAATACATCATAAAAAGGTCATTCCTGGACAGACTTCGACATTTCTGCCTATGAAGCTTTGCACTTTTGGGGGAAGAATCAGCTGCACATAAATTGGTGGGTTTCCATTTTCAGAAACAAAGAAAAACCCTAAAAATTTAGAATATGAAGAAATAGCAAGTTCTAGTTTGTACATATCAACCTGGGAGAGGAAAAAAAATAGTTAATTACACAGATCTCAACAAGTTCTGCACAGATAAAAAAATCACATTTAGCATTAACTCTGTCAGTAATTGCCTATCTAAAAAAAAGGGGGAAAAATTTTAATATGGCTAGGCTACAGATGAGAATAATGCAGAATAATGGCTTGCCTATCTGGTCGTGAAACTAAACGAGTTTTAAGTAAAATTAGGAAACCCAAGTGCTAAATTATAATTCTCTCATCTCCTCACCTCCCTTACCTTCCCGTTTTCATTTCTTGAAGTATATGGCTAATAATCTGCTCTTTGACATTCAAGATAAAACAAAAGTTAAGAATTCTTAACCATGAATGGCATTGTTATCAAAGAGCCTTGAGAAGATTTGTGGGTCAAAAAGGTGATCTTCCTTGGAGACATAATAAACTGTTACAGATATCTGGTTATTACAGTTAGTACTGGTGATATACTTTTTTAAATAAAATCAAATCACAAAAGAAGCAAAGAAGATTATTTGTTGAATTGTAACTCCAGAGAAACTTTTGCACATTAATCACAAGGAAATTCTAATTTTGCTAAGGGCTTCACTGAAAAGTTTCCATCCTTTGCAGTTTGTTAAGTTTTCAGAACTTGGTGAGAAATTCTCATTAGAATCCATATAATGAACCTTATGTTATTGCAGTTTCATTTACTGTCACTCAAAAGATTACTGTTGAACAAAGGTATAATCTCACAGTATTTCCAGTCTAATCAGAAATGGGATAAGTTTGAAACAGAACCCTATTTTTGAGATTAGTCTGAATCTTTCAAACTCAATTGTGTGCTCAAGAAGATAAAGCTTATTCTCAGAAGGGACACTGGGTCTCTGCCTGCAGTATTTCCAAGTAGATGAAATTTCTTTCAAGCCTTTCTCTGACAAATCAAGTGCACAAGTGTGTCAGTGAAATTGTGCCAACAGGGCCAGTGACAGACAAATATATCAGGTGAAGTTGAGACTCTGCTTATGCTGCTGTCGTAGGGCCTTTCCTAGTAGCTCAGAAAAAAATATTTCACCATTTGTGCAATAGTTTCACTATTGCAGAGCAAATATTTCACTATGCAAAATACGAGGAGTGAGAATAACTTAGGTCTGTTTTAGAAATTATTTAGATCAATGCCTTATTATGCTCTTGAAAATTATTAAGCTGTGTTTTGACAATTCCAGAAATTTTACCAGTTTAGTGACCATCTGTGCCCTGAGCAAAGGTGTGTTTCTGATAAATACCTTTCCCCAGACACTTTCCAGATGGTAGTGATGCCTTCTCCCAGCCACCTAGAAACAGAGATTAGACAGGAGTAAGGGAATAAAGGCAGGTATTTATTTGAAGGGCCTTCAAGGCACACCCTGGGGAGCCAGAGGCTGCTTCCATAAAATGGACCCCAAGCTAGACAACGAGTCACGAGTTCTTGACACTGTTATAGGTTTGGTCCATCTGCATATCAGCATAAATTCACCAATTAAAACTTTAGCTTTCTTCAATTTCTCCACCTCTTTCATGGTCCTAGTTTACACCTTTTGGGTCTAGGACAGCCCGAGTGTCCTTGAACAGCAAGCTCAGAGAGGCTTTGTTGTGTCTATCTGGCCTAAGAGAGCAGCTAACAAGCTACAAGAAACTTCAGAGTTTCACACTAGGCAGTACAGGATCTGAAAAATATAGAAATCAAAACCTAAGGCATCAGTAGCTCTAACAGAGGAAGTAATACAGAACTATACTATGTATACAAATATCTGTAGCTCTACATACCTCTCACAAGCTATGACTTTACAAGGACCAGAAAAAAGGTTTTCAAAATTGATGTAGCTTTGAAACGTCTGACAGGTGTATGTCAAAATGACCATATCTTGGCTAAGAATCTTTCCCTGGATTTCTGAATAAACTTTTTCTTTTATTAAGAGCAAGAAATGCTTGTTTGAACAAGCCAAAACTCTGAGTCTGTTACAAAGGTATGCAGTATGCTGCATTAAGAGCAGTCATTTGACTGTTCATTTTGTTTCATAAGGTGGCCAGTTGACAAAGGAGAAGGAAAGAACAAAAAGAGGACAAGAGAAAAAAGTTCCATCTGATTGCAGTTACTGATGAACTTAGAAAGTGTTCAGGTTTATTAAGAGGAATTTGATAACTGTGTCTTAATTTGCTTACACTGACGTGCAATTCCTTTATTCAATACTGTCACGCTATGTTTCTCAGCTGTAATGGTCATTAAGATCATTTCAGAAGATTTATGTAATTATTTCCTCTGTTTCATGGCTTACTGACATTCTTGACACTGATTTGAAGGAACCTCTATGCATGTTGCCACATAGAAGACTTTTTAAGGCTTTAAGAAAATCTACAGTATCTACAGAGAATGCATTTAACCGACCTGGCAGCCGTTTCTCTGTATCTAACAACTGAGCTCTTAAAGTTTGATTAAATGTTGGTTGAAGAAAAAATGTAGTGCAGTAATACTGCTGTCAACAATATTGTGTACTGTACATAATCTAAAGAAAAAAAATTCTTTTTTAATGCAAGTCAACCTAAGTATGATCTGTTTTCACATCAAGGTAAACTTAGTGTTTAACTACCTTTATGAATATAAATTAATGTTCTCATGATTTACACAAATTTAAATTAAAATCCTGCCAAATCCTATTCTTGTATATATGATTTTTGTTCTGTTTATTACATGATAAAGGTCTTATGCTTCAGGGTATGATGATGAATAGTCCCACCTTTAACACCAAGCCAGGACCCAAGGATATTAAACAAAACAGCATGAATATGAGTCACCAAATCTTTCAAAGAGAGCCACTATTCCTGACCACTTTACAAGACCTAGATTCCAAACATAGGGCAGCTGTTTGAAGGAGTAGGAATTGTCTCATGATTCACCCTACTTCTAATATTTGATTTAATATCTCATTTTAAGCTAATTAGCTGAATCTATGGACTTGGCATGTATTTGAATTCAAGTAATTGCAAAGCAAAGAATTTTTTTTACAATACAGATAATTTTTTGTAGAATTCAATTGCTTCAGGAATTTATACAGGCCAGAACCATAAATTCTTTCAAAATGGGATTAGCAGATTCACAGAAAAAGGATACTCTATGGTTCTCCTCTGACTCCTAAAGATATCAATCCATTTACAGGTCAAGATTATGGCTCTAACTAGGATTAGTACATCAGAGGAAGGAATACATTAAATGAATCTTGTTTAAAGGAAGTGTTCCCAATCCACTAATGACCTCAGTCAGAGAAACATTATGAGACAAGGAAACCATTTGATCTAAAAATAATTACAAAATATTTTAATTTTTAAAAATGAATGCACTTTGTCTATGCAATTTTGTTTCAAAGAGTACTATTTTCTTCCTGTAGGTCTTCTCGCTCACAATTAGCATAAACACAAATTTTATTCAGTAATGTTTGGAAAGGGACTCTCTTCCTTCAGAGAAAGATTAACAGATAATTAGAAATTATGTGATATTCAGAAACAAAGAGGTTAATAGGAGTATTAAGTAATATAATATTCAGCTATGTTGTTATACAGAATAGATGTCTGCTTATTAAGGTAAAGATCAGAGTATTGTCCATTCCAATATCTTGAAAAAGAGATTGAAAATAGTTTTTAAACAAAAAAACTGCTTCTAAGGAAGGAATCAAAAAATTAAAATCTTAAATTTCTTGTTAAAGTCAGAAACAGTAGTCAATTTTGTAAAATTAATATATTCATAATTGAACAAATAATTTCAAAAGTTGCTCTCATTTTTGGGTAATAAATCTTTTTTCTCCTCCTAATATAAATTATCATACTGTTGTAAAAAATTATTTTGCTTTTAGGTTCCTGTCCTTGGTTTTGTTCTTTGGTCATTTTTGTTATTTGGTTTATTAAAAAATATCTTTGCGGTTATTTTAGTGGTGATGTTGCCTCAAAAATACATAGGTGAGTGGCATTTTCAGGTAGATGATATGAGTACCACAGAATTTTATATCAAAGGCTAGGACCTCAACACACAGATTATTGCTCTTTAGGTAAGGGATTTCCTAAAAGTTCCAGGCTTCACCATCTTAACCTCACAGTGTGAAATAGGATGGCATGCACATAAAATTAAAAACCAATATTTTTACATTAAAAGCAATTAACATGATGAATTTGAAACTTTGCTCTCAGGGTACTGTCCTCCCAGGAAAATGTTTTTTTATTATACTATTCTGATTCTCCATAATTAATTCATCCTGGTAAATTATAATAGAAGTTGTTATGTTTCATTTATAAGGTGTCTACACGATTATAAATTGTGCCTGTTTTTCATTTGAAAAGCTTTCAAATTTATCTTAGCTTCTTAGAAAGAAGTGGTAGGACAGCAGGCTTTAGATTGGATGGGAGAGTACAGAGAAAAGGAAATCCTTGGGTAGGAAAACTGAAATATGAAGACATTGAAAATTAAGAAAGGAAAATGAAACCTGGAAGTACAATATGGGTACTAGAAGAGAGAATGCAAAACTAAAGAAAAACCTGGGAAGAAAACAGGGTGACATTCAAGAACGACAGTTCTTCTATTTTTACATGAGCCAGCACATCACCAACGCACTGCTGAACACAGTCCTCACAACAGACCCTTTATACTTGAAGGTATTTCTTACAGAGTACAGAAATGCTTTTAAGACATCAAAAATGGGATCAGCACTGCTTTAAAATCCTACTGGTCCTGTCCATCTAGTCATATACCAAAAAAAAAAAGCCAAAGACTAGTTGGATTTATGAAGAGGTGGAAGCACTAGAATCAAGGAAAGATAAGGCTGATATAGTAAAAATTGGAAAACTGGAAGCTGACTTGTAGTGAAAACTCGGCCTTGAAACTTTTAGCATTTTTACAATCTACATTACAAAAATCCTCATTAGCCTTTAATGTTGCTTGCTTAAAATTGGAATAGGATCATAACTATTGTGCCTGCACTGCACAAAGTGCAGTGAGCAAGTGCTGACCGAGGCTGATAAGGCCATACACGGGGACAGCCCTTGCATTGATAGCGTGATTCCAAAGCCAGGGAGCCATTTATTTTCCTTACCATAACCTTGGCACAGCAAGGCACTATAACCGCAGAAGTGAAGTACAATCCTCCTGTGCTGTAGCCCTTGTAGTCCTTGATTTGGGACTGATGACAGAATTCCTCGGCAGCCATATATTGTGGTTGAGAAAGCTGGAGACAGGAATTTGGAAAGAGTGGATATTCAGAGTAGATGTGTACAAGAACCAACCCTCTCACTTCTACACAGGTTGGATTTTCGGTTGGTTTTTTTGTTGTNTTTTTTTTTGGGGTGTGTTTTTTTTTGTGTTTTTTTTTTTTTTTTTTTTTTTTACACATGGCGTCTTGGGATTATTTGCATGGAAAATGGAACATTTATCATTATTTAAAGCAGGGTGATCACTGGTATGTATGCATAGAGTCTTCTTGCACTTTTAGTGGAAAACAGCAGCTCTGAAAACAAACGACTGGAAGTTTTGTGGGCAGTATCTAATTAGGCTTTAAAAGTCTAGGAAGTGTCAAATGGTGTAATTTTTTTTGATTTAGCTTGTATCATATCTATTAGCTTTCTGAGGAAAAAAAATGCTCTGCCACTTGTAAAAGAAGATATCTACATGTATCTTCTGGCAACATATACAGTAAACCAAGAATTTAAGAACTCTGCACTCCCCTACTTTTGGGAGAAGCTGAAATATCCCTACTACACAGATTATCAGACGCCTATAGATGTGGTTTTTATTAGTTTTCTACAGAACAACTTTCTTCATTGTAGTCATTGGATAAAATACATTTGTCATTCCTGTAACCATATGTTGGTGACATAACAACACATCACTGAGCACAGTGGGCTCAATTGTAAATCATTGCAGCATGAATAACTAGTAAAAAGGGAGTATAGATAATCTGATCCGCACCAGCTGTAGTTTTTTTTCCTCCTGTGCATATTTCATTAATAAAATTATGTAAATTTATACAGAATTTTATTAATTTGACCATATAATTGCTACTAGCTTTTACCAAATGAAAATTGGTTTTAAATACAAAATTGAATGAATTCGCACAACAAATTCAAACACCAAACACATATTTTAAATGTCCATCTAGTTGACAATGAAGCAGGACATTTGACAGCTCTCCCATGAAAAAACTGTGGAACTTCTCAAATTTATCTGTAATTTGCACTAGAGACTTTCTTTTATCATTTGCTGCTGCCAGAATATACTATAATTCCTTCAGAACCACCTAAAAAGAGCAAGTGTCATTTTCTTCTGAATCAGCAGTTCCTGCTTAAAAGATATAGAGAATCACCAGGAAACAAGACATCAGAAAGCTCAAAAATGTACACACTATTTTAGGTTATGCTGGGCACAGAATTTAGCATATGCATAAATGCACAAATGACTGCTCAAAATACTGTACTACCTGTTTAGCCATCTGAAACTAATACAGTATAAACATGTATTAAAAGGAAATAGCTTTTAGTGTGCTCAGCTATCTGTCCGGAGATTTGCACAAAAGAAAGCATCTTTCACTGAGGAAATTAGAAAATGGATGTGCAAGTGGAATTTTGAATATCAATTAACTCATTACTTTCCCAGCAATCAAATTAATTTGGTACTGCTAAAACACACTCGACTGGCAAAAACAGGCATCAAAGTCATTTACCAAGTGGATGTAGATATTTTACAACATGTTCCATTTTGCTGCCCTTTTTAGAGATGCAGATCATTTTAAAGATCATGAAATCATCAATTTTAGCTTTACTTTGTTGAAAGGGCAGAATAAACACCAAATAACCCCTTCAGCTCTCTTTAGCTTTTGATGAGTCTTTTCAATTGTAAACACTGGTATATGTCCTAATGTTCAAACAAAATATAACTGTAATTATCTTTTGGATAATCTTTGCACTGCATTAGTCCAACTCCCAGTCAAGTCTCAGGGATCCACGTAACAAACTTTTTCACTGTTACCTACTGCTCTCCTTGTCTTAGGCTTGATCAACATAAGCTTTATCTTCAAGGTAGCTTTGCTGCTTCTGCAGCCGGGATAATTTTAGCCTTTCCTAACAGCACCTGTAAAGATGCCAGTTAGTAGCAACTGGGATACTTTTCTCTGCTACAAACTCATATGGAAAGATGACTGAGTCTGACCACTTTGCTCTCCAGTTTGTGAAATACCATCTATGGCAATATCAGATTTTAAAGGAGTGGGCTGCCTTTGAGACCTAAAGAAAAAGGACCCAATTTCCTGCCAAGTACTATCCAGCCATGAATTAATCTAAAATCCGGCCTTTTACAACCTACTGCTGTTAACTGGTCTCTTATTAAGTAATGAGACTATTTGGGATGGAAGCCATATAAGAAAAAAGTTTTCTCCCAGTGTTAGCTCAATATTAAATTGATTTATAAATTGTGTTTATCTTTTGCAGTGTTTTGCTTTTTGAGCAATTTGGCTATGGTTAGTCATTATTTGACACACGTCCAGCTCTTTGTAGCACTGTTTTTGGAATTTACCTGTCTTAAAGACAAAACTGCTCTCTTCATTCTGCACATTTCCTAGGCTTTTTGGCTTTGCTAGAAAAGGCACGTTAAATAAAACACAGACGCCATGACCCTCAGTACAGTATTTACTTCAATCTAATTAGTGGTAATACGCAACTACTAGGATCAGATAATTGGATCTAAATTTGGTAAAGTCCCCCGATAGTCTTTACACACTGCCATTGTCTCTGTAATGGGCTGAGGCAGCACCGGGCCTCCTCAGCTCAGACGTGCAGAGATATTTTGTGTTTCTCAGCTCTCGCTGTCAGAGATGATTAGGTGCCAATACAGCTGGAAAGAAGACAAACAGATTTGGTTTTCAGATGAAAGTTAGAAACTACTGTGCACTGATATTCACTACTGACTAAAAGACTGGCATGGATTACCCTATTAAGTACTCATTTGGCTCTCAATCAAGAAACCTGATAGATTTTTTTAGTGCTGATGAGCAACTAATTTTTGTTTACATTTTTTGTAATGACTCATCTTATGTTTGGGTCTTTTAAGTAAGAAATAGTGGAGGAGAAAAGAAGAGGAGTAAAAATTACAATCTCAAATCAAGTAACACCCCAAAGAAATTTAAGCCCGTGTTTGCTCAGTCAGAATGGTTGAACCAATAGCAGATGTTCATCGATGTCAGAAATCTCAGGACAGATTTAATTTACTTTTTTTTAATCCTAATTGTTTCTAGATCATCTACTGTGTTACCTCAGCAATTATTTTGTTTTCTTTTTCAAGCAGCCAAAAATGTAATATAAATAGAAGCATTATACTTATAATGAGACTAATTTTTGTGATTTTAATAAAAGCAACAAAGCTTTTTATTTTTTTTAATGGATGGTTTCCAATCACTATTGTACATGATTTTTAAAGCATATAACTGTCTAAAGCAGCAATTGGTCGTGGTGGTTTAACCACAGCCCACAAAACGAAGGTCCACACAGCCACCAGCTCACTCCCTCCCTGGGTTGAGGGAAGGAACCAGAAGGGAGAGAGAAGAATAAAAGTGAGAAAACTCATGAGTTGGAATAAGGACAGTTTAATACATAAAGGAAAAAATACACACAAGTAAAGTAAAATATGGAATTAATTCACCACTTTCCATTGGCAGGCATTTACATCCCCTGGAATGTATAATGTCTACTTGGGAAGACAAACATCAAAACTTCTAAGGTCCTTCCTTCTATTGTGTTCCTTCAGCTTCATATGCTGAGCATGGTGCCATATGGCATGGAATGGCCCTTTGGCCAGCTGGGGTCAGCTGTCTTGGCTGTGTCCCCTCCCAACTTCTTGTCATCCCCTCCTGGTGTCCTCACTGACAGGGCAGCTGAAAAAATTTTGATTCTGTGTAAGCACTAGTCAGCAATAATGAAAACACCCGTGTGTTATCAACACAGTTTCTAGCACAAATCCAAACACGGCCACACAATAGCTGCCATGGAGGCAGCTGTCCCTGGAATGAAACACAGCAGACTACAACCATATCATTCTGCCATGAACTGGAAGCTGCTGTGATGGGAGTATTTGGGGTCTGAAACACCAAGCAAATTTTAAAACTTTAGGCATGCTTTTATTTATATTTATAATTACCAGGTACTATATCAGCAACTGAAAATCATCCATAAATCCAACATACTAATTGAGCCTTGGAAAAATGATGTGGTTTTTGTTTCCAACAGACTGATACCCACAGTGTTTGAAGTTCTCAGTCTGTGACTGAGATGGTTCATTCAACTCATCTTCAAAAGGGGTAGTTCAAATCAAAGTTCTCTCCTCTTTCTTCCCCAAGATCCACTCTGTATCTTCGGTGTTTATATGAAACTGTTGCATGAACTGAGACCAGTCTGGTCCCCTTTCTCATAAGTTCCACCTTGTGCAGGTTTTATCTTGCAAGAAAATTTCTGTTTCATCTTCTTCAAATGGGTGTTTCCTGTTTAGAGACTAGATGGTGTTCATATGATTTCTTCAAGAAACCCTGGACTATGAAATGTTATCTTAATAATTTTTATGCCAATATTTCGCCTGGCATCTGAATCAGTTTTTCGGCATATTGAGCTCCAAGACAGGCAAGGTACGTTTGTAAACTGGTCTTCATGTTGTATTTGTTTCAGATAGGTCAAAATCCAGCTAGGATTCCCAAAAATAAGATTTTTTGCAACATTTAAAATGCCAGTATGTTTATTTCTCAAGTGTATATCACCTGAGTTTCACAAATTCTTAGTGGTTTTGTATTTCTAAAATCAAACTAAGGGCATGTAAGAATTTTTAGAAAGTCAATACTGAGCTTCTTCCCTTTTCCCTTCTCTTCCCCTGACTGCTTCTCCTCTTAACCTTCCACTCTAACCTCTCTTTAGCATTTCACTCCCCTATGCTTGTAGTCTCCTCTCCTTCCTCTTCTCTCTTCTTATGCCTTCAGTTTTTTGCCTCTCTTCTCTTTCTTCTCCCTCTGCAGCTATTATAATGATGCTGCAAATTTCCCTAAACATTTGGAATCTTTAAGAAACAAACAACCCCCTCTTCTTGAAGGAAGCACCTGCCTGAGATAAAATTACATCTAAAGAACTTAATTAAGACTCTTAGAAAAAACCCCCCAGAACACAGGATAATTATAGCTGCAGTAACAGAATTCATTCAAAACAAACCCTCACGCAGTTGTAGCAGAAGGCGAAGATTAAGTATCTGGTAGTAACTCACAGATAAGGTATGTAGGAAAGACAAGTAGTGAATGCTATGTCCCAAAAATGAAATAATCTGCTGGTTTGGAGGTAGTAGGAAGTGAGTCTCTTGTTCACAAAGGTCCTGATGTGAATTATCTGCCATGAGTTTTAGGAAAAGTTTTAGATTTTTTTTTCTCAAATGAAGCTAACTTCATATACACAAATGAAATAATTTCATATATATTCAAAGTAAACAAATAGATCACCTCAAATTTATGACTTTCTTTTCAAGAACTAGATAACAAAAAGATACCAAGAATATTATACCAGATATTTCCAAGAGTCCCTGCAATTTATAATTGATTTTAAAAATTGTTTTACCTCACATTTCTGTATAGAATTACTCAGTGTTATTTACACGTTTTTTTACAAACTTAACATACAACGACACAGAAAAGCAAATAATGCTCAACATACTTGTAGATTTTACTGAAAAGGTTTCATGCTTCATACTCAGCAAGTTTTGCAGAGTTTATTAATATAATGTTGGCTAAACAATTTTAGTTCTTGAACTATATAATTACCACTAAAGAGTAATATATTACTGCTATTAACCTATGAATCTGTGCGATTCTACTTAGGAGCATTTGCTTATATTCAGTGTCCTAACCAAGCAAAAGGCTTGGAATAACAATGACACTGAAATGGAAAGAAGTAAGAGAGTGTGACAGCTCCTTTCAAAACTTGTGATCTCTGGCCATTTAGAAACCGATGTTATTGGTCATAAAATCATCATAATATGAACATCAATATAATATGAATTTTTATTAGATAGAAAAGGGATTATTTTGAAATGAAAACAAAGCGTTCTTACTAATGAAAGTCCACTCTTCTACTCATCAAAAATCTGTGTTTTGGGGTTTACCACACAAATGGACTATGAAAGCAGGATAAAAATCAGAGGATCCAGCTAAGAAGTTACAAGGCTGATATCATTTTATTAGGTCTCGTATAAGGCAAGAGATTTCTCCTTTCCTCTTCAGTCAGGAAAAGAGAACAGGAAAAAAATCTATTCACCTATTGAAAAAGGAACCATCTCTTCACTAAAACGTTTCTGATACTCTTATTTTTATTTCATATAAGAAATTCAGAGCCCAGTTCAAGCACAGAGAAAATTACTCCCACCCTTAGGGTATGAGGAGTTGATTTAGCTGCTATGGAAGACAAGGTAACTATATGAAACACATTTTTGTACTGCAGTTTGAAGCATAGCCAACATTCTAAACCAACATACTCCTGTCAACATTCCTTCAGTCGAATTACCACAGTGAGTGGGCTCATTGCCTATGCAGTCAGTTCTGAATTCCTCGAAAGGCTTTATGCCCTCTGGATGGGAAGATAATCTGTACTTGGATAATGTGATATTAACACGGCTGCAGTTACAGGAAGAGCTGCAGAAAATACTTTAATATCCACAACACCATTCCTCGTTTTTCTTTGGGCAACTTGCAGTAGACACCACCTTACACACCCCACTGTCATGGGTCTCCAGCTCCTCTTTGTGGAGGACAACAGTGGCTGCAGCAGAAGCAGTTTGAAGACTTACAGCATTTTGCCTCAGCACCCCTTCTGCTTGTTCCTCTGAGTAACACTGCTAGCAATCCAGAGGTTGTGTTCAGTGTTGCGTTTAATCAGGGATTTGCATTTTACCTTCCTTGCACGTTATACAGCTCCAGAGATCCCAAATACTAGTTTCCTTCTGAAATTATGTGAATTGCTTGTGCACAGTTGGGAACAAAAGTAACCCTCTGAGATAATTTTGTTGTTAATAATTCTGCCTATAAGCAAATCCAGAAGAAGGAGAATAAGTATACATTCTTTGAAATATCTACACACTCATGCCAAAAAAATCAGTAGAAAATCACTACACAAAATATTATGTAAATTTTCACAGAACCACAGTTGCATATCCAAGTCCCTTGGAGAATATTTATGTATCAAATGCATTTGCAATTATGAAGGGTGTTTTGTATATTCATTACCAAAAAAGGTAACAAATTTCTCAAATGTATGCAGAGCATAATTTCCAGTCACAGTTACTCAAGATTCCTTTTTTAAATTTTTGTCCAGAAAGTACAAGTTCGTGCTTATTTCTGACTTCCTTTTTCATGTATCGTGCTCTATTTATACAGTTAGTCAGAGTCTAGATTTCATCTGGTATGAACCCAATATTGCTAATGTCATTCATTTCTGTCGTGTAATTTCATATTCTGTTAAGAAATAGAATTTGAAATTAGCGTGTGTACAAAAGCATTCAGAAATGGAAGTTTTTTTCCCAGCTGAAAAGGTCAAGTACTTGTAAATCTTTGTCAGAACTGAAGTGACACAAATGCACTGCAGTGGCAGCAATCCAGAAAGGTGGTGCATTTAATGCCAAGGTAGTTCTTAAGCCTCAATATTGTGGAAAGCTGTAGCAGCTTGTAAAAATCATAGAATAAAAAATTATCTGTAGTCAACACTGTAACACATGATTCAGGAATCCTGAGCAGTATTTAATAAAGTAATGAAGGTAAAGTTTTATTTGGAGGATATACTAAGGCATCAGAGTTTAAACAGGCAAAAGGTAAGATGGAAAAAGAGTCTGGAAAACCTGAAAAAGGGTAATTCTACTCTGACAATGGATAAATAGTTAACTAGTGTTATCATCCCTAACTTGTTATCCATACTGTGAATATGTATTGAGGACAAACATTCTTCATTACGTTTTTTCTTTGAGGTATTTTGAAGTTTCTACTGCAGATGTTCAAAATGGATGAAAAATCAACACCACAGATCTTTAATTTGGAAATAATTTTATCTTCTGCAAGTAATACGGAAGAATCATATAGAATCCCAGAATATGCTGAATTGGAAGAGATCCACAAGGATCATTGAGTCCAACTCCTGGCCCTGCCCAGGACCCCACAAGAATCACACTGTGTTCCTGAGACCATTGTCCAAACACTTGAATTCTGTCAGGCTTGGTACTGTGATCACTTCCCTGGGCAGCTGTTCCAGTGCCCACACACCCTCTGGGTAAAGAATCTTTTTCTAATATCCAACCTAAACCTGCTCTAATACAATTTCAGGCCATTCCCTCAGGTCCTGCCACTGGCCACCCCACAGAAGAGATCCGTGCTTGCCCCTTCTCTTCCCCTCACGAGGAAGTTGTAACTGCAATGAGATCTCCCCTCAGTCTCCCTCAGGCTGAACAGACCAAGTGACCTCAGCTGCTCCTCGTACAGCTTCCCCTCAAGGCCCTTCACCATCTTCCGGGCCCTTCTTTGGATGGTCTCCAACAGCTGAATATCTTCCTTACATTACAGTGCCCAAAACTGCACACACTATTCAAAGTGAAGTGACATCAGTGCACAGCAAAGCAGGACAATCACTTCCCTTGTCCGGCTGGTGACAAAGGGACGATAAGAAGTGATTTTTCCAAGATTAAAATTAAAGGAAGGAATGCTAGTTCAGGAATCAGGAAATAATTTATTTTTATGTTTAAATCAGTAGATTTAATGAAAAACAACTTCTTGTCTTGAAATTTGAATTTTTGATATGACTATAATTGAGGTCAGAAGTTTTATATAATGCTTTATATTTCCTATTCATGAATTAATAGAGCTCTTTTAAAACTTTGCTTCTTAAATGGCAAAACATAGCAATAAATTTCAGTATCTTGTTTGCTGATTATCAACTGACTGGTAACTAAAAGTTCTTCTTTTTGTTTAGACTGTACAATTTCTGTTAATTCAACTACAGCAAGTATTTCACATATTACAATTTATGTTTTTCTCTGAAATATCTGTCATTGGCCAGTGTCAGAAATCAAACAGATAAAATACTGGTTTCCCCTACCTATGAATAGCTAAGCATTTTCACTGTCAAATTTTGAGATGCTGAAACACCACAGAGACCAAATTTCTGACACCAGTATCCTTTCTGCACATTATACACAGAGTAAAAAAGGATCTTAACCCATGCCTTGAGAATCAGTGATCCTCAATATCTCTCCACTGTCATACTGAATATTTATTTAATGTGATGAATTTGTGATGCTCATACAAACAGCACAAATATGAGGAAATACAATAACTTGTTTTCAGTGAGAACTAGATATTGTATGGAGAAGCACTGAGGAAGGAGGCAATACTTTTTCACATTTGTAGGCAATTTCAGTTTTGGAAGCATGAGAACTGTTAGAGTTTCTTGCTTTTTTATTTCTTCTGAATAAACAGATTCCTCTTCTTCAGATGTCATTTTGTTCTTAGCTGCTGCTACACATAGACTTAGAACATTTTAGAACTTAGTAACTGTCCACTCAGACGGTAACTGATCCTGGAGACAGATGCCTAAACCAAATGTCTGAAGTCCTCAAACACTGCTCTAATTTGCTTTCATATCATTGTGCTGCTGAAGTTCACAGAATCAAAGATTGGTTGGAGCTGGGAGGGACCTTAAAGATTGTCTGGTTCTAGTCCCGGCTGAGAGACAGCAATAGCTCCCACTAGATCAGGTCACTCAAAGCTCCATGCAACATGTCATTGAACATTTCCAGGAACAGGACATCTAACTTCTCTGGGAAACCTGTTCCAGTGCCTCACCCACCCTCACTGTAAAGAATTTCTTCCTTAACGTCTAAAGTAAACCTGTCCTCCTTCAGTTTAAAGCCATTCTCCCTCACCCTTACATACCCTTGTAAAAAGTCCCTCTCTGACTTATTTGTAGGCCTCCTTCAAGGACTGAAAGGCCACAGTGAGGTTTCCCCAGAGCCTCCTTTTCTCCAGGCTGAACCACCCCACCCAGCTCTCTCAGCTTATGGTCAGAGGAGAGCTGCTCCAGCCCTGTGATCATCTTCCTGGCCTCCTCTGCACTCACTCCAGCAGGTCCACATCCTTCCTGTGCTGGGAACCCCAGAGCTGGACACAGCGCTCCAGGTGGGGTCTCGTGAGGGTGGGTAGAGGGAGAGAATCACCTCCCTTGAGCTGCTGGCCACACTTCTCTTGATGCAGACCAGGATGTAGACCATCATTTTCAAAATGGAATTCTATGGTTTTATTATGCCAGTATTCAGGCCTCTAGGACAGTTACCCTCACGTGGGAAAGTTCTGCAGTTAAAACATTCATTTAGGAAATGAAAGACTACAGAGCCCTTCAGCTATTGTGAATTGCAAGTTACACACAGACCTGCTCCCAGCTCCAGATTTTCTTTTTGAATTATACCATCAACATTTGTGAGATTAAATGCAATGCAATAATCATAAGGAAGCAATTTCCATAAATATTGATTGTTATCCTTCTTATTTTATCTGGGGCAAAATTAGAGTCAAAATAGAAATAATTTGAGTGCTTTTCTTTAAATATAGAGTTCAAGGTCCATGTACTCAAGTTGTAGGAACCTACACTCCTGCCATTTCCATAAGTATTAGGCATGTCACTCACCGTGTTAGAGGTACCAAGATTTTAGTAAACAAATTTGCCTTTTCTTACCATAACATAATGCCCCTGCATACTGAAATATAACTTGGCTTTTACCTTACACATTCTTGAATAGTTAGGTTTCTATTTTAACTCTTCTGTGACTGATAGAATATTCGAAATGCTTAATGTTCAAATTATGTGATCCACCAGCTGCAAACAGGTAATTTTGTTTAAATAATAAACTGATTGAAGTTAATTGAACTGTGGAAGTAACAATAATATTATGCGTTTGTTCAACAGTAGTTCCATTCATATTTTGTTTTTATAGTAAATTCACTTAATCTTTTCTCATTCATTTGCTCTCCAAAATAATTGTCAGTAAAGACCTCTGCTTCCAATAAACCACATGAAGAAAGACTATACCCATAAACTAAAATCTTTTAAATATTGCTACATTTGCACTTATCTGACTACTACAAAAGGAAGTAAATTTATAGAGGATATATTATATCAGATTTTTAAGTTAGAGGCAGTATGACACAAGAAATCGTTTTAAATGCTGAATCACCAGTAGCTTCACCTCTCTTTTTGACTACGCAGAATAAGAATTCTTTCATACTTGTTCTGTATTACTCTGGAACAAAATGTCTTTCACTTTTATATAGTTATTTTTTATAAGTTTTTCTTATTCACTGCTTATTTTTTGTCAGTAATTCCTATAAAATCTGAAGATATATTTTTCTCAATATGCAGATGTATTTTTATAGTAAAAAAAGAGAGAAAAGTAAATCTATAAAAAAAGTGTATTTCTTGCCTATTCCAGTCTCTTCCTAGCTAGTAACAAGTAGATGTTTATATTCATTTATAGTAAATTAATATAATTGTTTTCTTGTTGGTTGTGTTGTGCTTTGATTTGCCAGGTGTGTACGGCTTCCTAACTTTTAAAGGCAGAATATTATCTTTGGATATATTTGCAGAATATGTGGAAAAGTATTATTACTGAGGATGCATTTAGCATTCTTGAAAAACACATGTCAAAATGTTTTGGCATACTAGAAAAGCCTTCCAATCATTTCATACTTTATCTAAGGGAAAAAGGCAGTGAAGAGCAACCTACTTGAGAATAAAAGCTTTGAAAAATGAAACCTGTTTTTCTCCATTTTTCATGTTTTAAAGTTATTTAGTTCACCTTCGATTAGAACACGCTGCATGCCCATGAGCAGGCCTGGATTCAGCACAGGATTTAAAATGAAACATTCTTTCCTGCCAGATATCCTGGAAATCTTAGACCATCTGGTTTCACAACATACTAGTAGCTGATTATCTGCTTAAGAATTAATTAGGAACACATGTTAAACTGTTGTGATAGCAAAACTGTTGACATTTGTCTTATATGTCTTTTGAAAAGCAACTATATTCCAAATCAGCTTCCAAAAGAGGATGAAGTAATGAAATAAAAGCCAGACTCCACTAGGATTAAAATGCATGTTCTTTAGCCAAGAATGATACCTAAAAGCATTGCATTGTAGTTTTCAGTGACTGAGTATAAAAATATGACATAGACGAAGCTCCTTCCCATACCAGTTTATCTTTCTCCATTATATGAAAGATAATAGAAGTGTAACTTTAAATAGGGAACAAAAACAAAACAGCACAATGTAAAGTAGGAAACACAATGAGATTCAGATGCTTAATGATGACTGAAACATATATTCATCTTCTCAGCAGTTAATTGTCTTTTCACTTTTTCAAGAATAATAAATGGATGTGGCATTTATAGTTAAGTAGTTGCCTGTAGAAAAACATCAAACATGGAATTTTATAAAAATGACACCTTGACTCAAAAGTTACTTGTTCTTTCACTGCGACTTTTTAAAACAAAGACTATTGGTAGCTCGTGTGAGTACAAACAATAAATTATTGTGACAAAATAAGTTATTGCACATCAAATGGGTGACTGCCACAGACCACTTGTTTGCTCTGACTGACTGCGAAATGACATCCATAAGCAGCTTCAGCTATCATTAGAAAGCTGGGGATTTTTTGTGAATATTTGCGAGAACATAGCTCAATTAGAACGAAATATCTTTTGAAACTATAAGAAACAGCAAATGTTTAAACTATCTGACATCCAAATTTTTTTTGACAAACTGTGAATAGAATCAGATATATGATAACATTTTTTTAAAGTAAGGCATTAATTAAAAAAAAAAAAAGAAAGACTCCTTCCTGTCTCTGATACTAACCTTGCTCAACAGAAAAAAGACAACATAAAACACTGGAGTTTAAAATTCAAAGGAGTTTTCACTTCTGTTTATTATCTGATAAAAGCATTCTTTTTCTACTAGGGTTTTGAAATCTGGTGTTTTGCGATTCAGTTTCTTTAGTCCACAAGTAAATTGTCCTTATAATTTCCTTCAGTAGGAGTTAAACACTTTAAATTTGTGATTATATAAATGACCACAAGTCCTACTAGAGACTTTCAGACCCTAGTTTGTGCAACTGCTTGCTAATGTATTCTTAAGTCTCTGTGTACAATATTAAACCAGAAGGGAGCATGGTAACTTCACTTTGCAAAGCTGGATAATTTCTACAAAATGGTAACTCTTGTGGAGCTTTTGGTTTTATACACTATGCTGAAGGTCTAAATTCTTTTTCCTGAGCAGCCTGGGAAAACCCAGTGGCTATTTTCCTGTTCACATAAGTCTATCTCCTACCCTCTTCTCACTTCCTTGGGCACAGTATTAGTGCTTGACACCACAAAAATATCATTGAAACATAGACAGAAACGTAAAAAGTTACAACTCATGCCAAAAACTTTAGCTACTTTTGAAATGAGTGAGAAGAAAAACGCCAGCATTTTTTAGCAGCCTTATGTAGAGGATAACACAAAACACAGAACAAGAGAAAATCTAGTGCTTTTGCAGAATTTGTAATTCATCTGAAATTGTGGTTCCAACTTGAGTAGCATTTACAAGTTTGAAGATTAAACCTAATATATAAAGAAATTTTCAACTGTTGTAGTTACTAGTTAAGGGCTGGAGAAAGTAAAGGAAAGATCACGATAACATATATATATATGTTTACAGTTCTTTATTGACTCAATAAGGATTTATACATTTTAAAAAGTATAAATTATTATACATTAACTATATTATCTGAGTAGTTATATGAAATATAACAGTCTCAGTTATATCAGGCTTGTTGCCTTGGGCATTTGCTAAAATCTGTTTTTCTATAAGCCTTCTGGTTTTAACCTTGGAGTCAGAGATTTTCTCACACAGAGTTATGTAAATAGAGCTGATGTTTACTTAAGTATTGGAATGTGTATAAGAATATGTAGTGTCAATAAAGACCAAGCATTTTTCTTCTTTCTGCTGAACCTGGCAGGTGTAAGAGCGTCTTATCGTGTCCCCCCGGACACACAGGCTAAATATCCTTAATTTTCCTGCTTGAACAAGTTTAAAGCAACAAAAACATTGTATGAAATCCTTCCCATTGCCTAATCTGCATCTAACAGTGAAAAGCTGTCACACTTTCTTAACTGTGTCACTATAGATAAAGCTACACAATTTTCCAAGTATTGACTTCATCTCTGATATGTAGCAAGACTTAAATAGCCAAAATCTGCATTCATTATGTTTCTCAGGTAAGAAATAAATTCCAATCTGGTCAAATATAATACAGGCTTCAAAATATGAAAATGACTAAATATGATGTGGATGGGTGGATACAGATCTGTCTGCCAAAGATATACAGGAACACCTGCATTAATAGACTTGTCATCAGAAAAAGAAAAAGAAAAATATTCAAGCTTATATATTGCAATATATAAGCAATTCTGATGTCTTATAGTCTTACACAGTAGTTGATATAAAAAGGATTTGCTATTTTAAATGGATCTATGAATGACCATTAGTACCAACTGTCTTTTTACTGACATTTTTACTGTCTTTTTACTGACATACTGACATTTTTTTCTTGTTCTCTCTCAGGAAAGAAAAGTAATACTGTCATGTAGCATATGTCAAGGATTCAATTTAAAAGAATTTCTCCAGCTGATTTGTCATAATAAGGCATTAATGTTTTCAGTGAATAAGCTGGATAGAGAACAACAAAAAACACGTGAAGTCACACTTCAGTCTTTGAAGTATAAGTCCATTATCATAAATTTATATTTCTCTTTCACCAACACCCATCAAGTGAGGGCATTTCAGTCTGAAGTGCAGATGAAGGCACTTCTTTCCTTCCAATGGTTATTACCCGTCTTATCATAATGATTATTGCTTGAAAGGTACTATAATTATAAAGATTAATTAGTAGTCAGAACAATAGAACCACACATCTTACATTAACGATGTATCAGGTTCCAAGAATGAAGCTTTCAAATACAGAAAATCACAATATTTGATAGGTCAGACAAGAATATGAAAATGTATTTTTTTGTTATTACAAAGCCTTTGTGCTGATATGTAAAAATGGCAGTGAGTTATCTTCTGTCCCTGCATAAAGACATCTTTTTACGTTTGTAAAAACTCTTTAAGTGTTAATTAGGTAAGGACCCATCAAAAACCAAATTAGGAAAAATTAACACTCATTGTTAGGGCTGAAGACAAGTAAAAGAAGGAAACATATTTAGCATCATGTAGTCTCTTCCTGAGTTGTTTTACTTGAAATGAGGGCACATCACAGAGCTTTACTGTGAAAGTATTCAAAAATCCTGAGTTATAGCTTTTCTTTTCTATAAATTAATCATTATTCAAGCAGAGACGAGAAGTTCTTATCAAGCATAGCTGAAGATATGCTATGTGGTATGTCACTTTTTATTAGAAAGAGATATTTCCTAAGCAAGCCAAAACTCTTGGAATGCAAAACTGAGCAATGCAGTCCCAATTACAATCAAAGATAAGGTATGAGTCTGAGCATGCCTTTCCTGTTCTTTTTCAATATTGACACAAAAGAACTCAGCTGAACAGTGACAGTATGTTGCATTTCTGCTGCTTTTTTCTTAAAGCTCTTTGCAAACTAATGTATTATCCATCAAAATATTTGCTATATAAACTCAACAGTTACATACACAAATAAAATGACTTCTGCATGTCCTCTGTAGCAATTTGGTCACATTTGCATCTGCTTCTCAGGTACCTGGTATGATGAGCAAATTGATTTTGTGAAGACAATAAACAGTCATGAGGAGCAAGAACACTTAATTTCTTATAAAAATTATTTTACAAGCCAGTAATGAAATGGAATTCTTCACCATTTCAGATATCTTTTTGTGAGGACCTAGCAGTGAGAGATGGCAGGGGAACTCAGTGATAAAATATAATTCTGACAGTGGATTTTATATCATAGAGGGTTCTGCATCAAGAAAAAAATTCAGAAGACAACAGCAAAGAGCCAGACAAGAATATGATTGATAGAAACAATTAATAGTTTAATAAATGGCCTTGTCACAGTCTTATGCCAGTGATCCCTGATATTTCTGTTTATTATTTAATTTCTCTTCCAGATAGCTCCATTTTCTTTGTCACTTACAGGGCTGATATTCACTTAAATTAAATAACTTTTAAAATAATTAGCAGTATTGAGAAACTACAGAATATTTAACTCTAAAATCCGTATTGTGTTGGAAACTGCTCTATTTTATCAAAGGATGCGTTTACACCTCCTGCATATTTCACAGAACCATATGCCCTGTAAAGTAGACATTTATGACTTAAGAGCTTTCATCTGCAGGGCTCTGGCCAGTCTGAATTTTTCTAAAGTATTTCTTCAGGTTTCTTTGTCTTCTAGACTTAATAAGACAATCCAAATAAATTAATATTCATAGAACTTTCATGTAGTCTGTAATTTTCCTAACGAATTACTGAAAGTTGATGTTTTCAACCTACCTTCGGTTAACCAGTGATACAATTCCAAGGATAGATGACAGCTATCTACATTTTATAATCTTTTCCCAGGACTTCTAGCCATACTCACTTCAAAGTTCCAGAACTGCAATTCATTCATTCCCTAAGCAAGATAACAAGGACACCAAGGAGTCTTCTACATGTAACATGACATCCTCTACCTGTATAAATCCATTTCAGATCAAGTATTTATACAGAACTTGATCAAAAGGTTAGAATTGCTGCCTCCTGAGAAGCTCAAATAAAAAGTTCAATTACAATGTGAAATACAGAAATTTAAAGTAGTTACTGAGTTCATCAAAAACAAATCTAATACTTTCTTCCAACCTCCACCATCACAAATTTCTTATTAAATGAAGCTGAGCCTGAAGGCAACAGTAAGTTCTCTCTCACCTTAAAGGCTGAGTTTGACAGTGACAGCTGACTGTCATTGCATCAAAATCCTCAGAGAGTTTGCAAATGAGATACATTTCCCTGCTAAAAGCACCTCTGAAGACAACAATAAATTAGTCATTCATCAAGAGGATGGGGGAAACCGAGCAATTAAGGGTAGTCTTGCTCACTTGCAATTAAGGATAGTCTCACTCTTTCAATGATGAGAAAATAAATAAGAATGATATTAGATTTACTGCTAAAAATAGTTAACCTCCGTAACTGTTTACTTGCTGGATTGGATAGATTAACTGCTCAGATACAGTTACTGTTCAGTTACAGTTTTAAGATCACAGTATTTATGATATTTTCTGTTATGAGCACAAGAAAACAGAAAAATATGAGAGAAGGAGCAGCAAACTGCAGAAAGGGGTCAAGATGCTTCACTTTTGATCAGCAAATGCATTTGTAAGTAATTAGACTTTTAGTACTCTTCCTCTTCATATTATGTTTCTGTACAATCCAAAATATAGATTCCAGTGCTTAGCTTAAAAAGAAATCGAGTACATCATGTTGTTGTGTTGTAGCTTCCAGAAGATATTTATTCTACTTGTGCTAAGTGAATTTCTACTCAAAGAGTGCACTCTTACATTATGAGTTCATATAAAAGTCTGAACAGCAGAGGACCGGCTTTTCCAAGACTAGAAAAAGACTTCTTTGTGTTTGAACAAACCAATCTACCAAGGGAACCTTCTATCCTAGGTTTTTAATAATAATTTCTTGACACCAGCATGGGATTTCAATAAAGCTGTATTATAAATATCTAGTTTTAGCATTTCTCAGAGGGAATTAATTTCTGGCTTCAGTTAGGGAGTTTGCATGGAAGAAATATGTCTGAATGTATTCAGAAAATTGTCAATCAGATAAATTTTGACAAAGTGTAAGGTTCAAATTACATCACATATTTGTGTATATTAAATCATCAGTATTTTAGAGTTAGAAATACTTCTGTGTCAGCTGTCAAGGTTTATTCTGAAGTTTAGACAAGAGATAACTGAGGAGCAGAAGCATATCTCCAGTGGAACTGTTTTATTTCATAGCTGAAATTCCAAACATGTTTGCAGTGAGCCTGTAGGGGAAGGGACACATGCGTACATTCAGTATCAAGTATGGTGACGTTTTCTTTTCTTCCTTACAATTGCTACATTAGTTTACAATAAGGACTCCTTAAAAAGGTTACAGATTAGGGTAGTTTCACACACAGAATGATGTCTACAAGTTAACATTTTGTTGTCAGACACAACTCTGTCAGTATATATTCATGTTGCATTAAATGTATTTAGTTTACTTGAAAAAAACCAAAAACACAAAGAAACAAAAAACAAAAAAGAAAACAAAAACCAAACCAAAACAAACAGAAAAACCCAACCAAACAAGCAAAAAGGAAAAAAAAAACACTTAAAGATATTGAAAGTCCATTAAAATTTTCAAAATTGCCTCTGGTAAGAAATATTAGCATATTCCTTTCTTGAGGAATTCAATATGTGCTGTGAAGACCTCTACAAGGACAATGAACCCTGGAGACATTTTTTTGTGGCCTGTACCTTTCTTGATAAAGGCAGACCTTTTCCTTACATTTCACACAGTGGTTTGGTGAAAGATATCCAGATGCTTTTCACCGATTTCCCAGAAAATTTTAATACATTGTGTGTGTAAGTATATGAAGAAAGGAGTGTCTGCATAATCAAAATACAAGTCACCACTGAACCACCATGTCCATATTTGTACCCTGTTCTCTTTCTTCCAACTTATCCCCTTTACTTCTAGTTTTTATCTCCAAGACAAGATGCACCATTAGTTGTTATAGTTATAAAATCTAAGAAGAATCAACAGGCTAAAAGATTGCATTCCACTGCCTTTTCAAGTAACCAGTTCATACAATCTGATTTTAAGCATATGAAGATTTAGGAGGAAAAAAAAACCCAAATACTGCTGACTCTTAGTGGATTTTTATATCTCAACTACCTGGACAAATCAGCTACACCAGATAACCTACTAACAAAATTTCGTTTTCTAAACCACTATGCATTTCAGCATTTAAAAGAAAGGTAAAATATTCTTTTTTATTGTGTTGGGCTGACCTTGGCTTGATGGCAGGTACCACCAAGCTACTCTATCATTCACTTTCCTAAACTGGGCAGCAGAGAGAAACCATGAGAAAAGGTTCGAGGGCCAAGATAAGGACAGGGTGAAATCACTCACTGATTGGGCAAAACAGACTTAGCTCAGAGGATTTAATTTATTGCCAAAAAAAATCAGAAAAGGGTAATGGGAAGTAAATGCAAATCTCAAATCACTTTCCTTCCACCTCTCTGTTCTTCCCAGGCTCACTGTCACTGACACACTGACACAACTACATCACCATGGTCTTCCCCACAGGCTGCAGGGGAACCTCTGCTCTGGCATTTGTGGCACCTCCTCCAGTCCTTCATCACTGACCTTGGTGTTTGCAGAGCTGTTTCCTTCACATATTCTCACTCCTCTCTCCTAGCTGCTGTTGTGTAGCACTTTTTCCCCTTCTTGAATACTTATCCCAGAGGCACTACCACCATCACTGCCAGGCTCAGCCTTGGCCAGTGACCAGTTCCTCTTGGTGCTGCCTCTATTGAGCATAGGGGAAGCTTCTGACATTCTTTCATGGAAAGCACCCCTGTAGCCCCCACTGCTGCCAAAACTTTGCCATGCAAGATTTTTGTAAATAGACAAAACTGCCATCATAACTGCAGAAGGCAGTTGTTTGCTGGACACAGATATTTGCTAGCCTGAGGGAAAAAGCTAATAGGAATGAAGGATCTGTGGGACTTTAGTCCTCTTCAGGGAAAGACAGTTAAGTATAATCAATTCAATAAATGCTGTTCTCACATGGACGTAAATTGAGTGAAATTTGTCAATTAAACAGGCAAACTATGCCTTGAAGAACCTAAACAAAGAGAAACTAAATCAGGTCCACTGAAATATCCTCATCAGGCTTTCTAAATAGATGACTAGGATAATTAATTTCATTTTATCTACAGACTTTGTTAAAAATTATCCTTTATTACATTGTGCACTAGCGATAAAGCTGTCTGTGCTACCAATCTAGCAAATTCATTTCTTTCAAGCCTTTCACTTTTCTCTGGTCAGAGTTAAAAATAATGGGGGAGATCATCCTCTGCACTTTCCATTCTAACTGCCCAATCTGAAAGAACATTAATCTGCTGTTAATATTGACCTGCTCTAGTCACAAATTCCAAAAAAAATCCCTTAACTGAGGCAATGGACAGTGGATTTTTAGGAAAATCCTAAGTCTTTGTGACCATCATTCCATAGCACAATGATTGTCTGTTAGAAGCTGAAATCAAATTCAGACTGCCACCACAAAACTCCCATAAATCAGACTCTTGAGTTTCAGACCAGGAAAAAATTGCAGAGAGGTCCTCAGTAAACTGACACATCTATATTGCCCAGTATTATAAAATGTTATAGAGCAATGATTCTGCACAGGCTGCCTGGAACAAGAGTGTTCATGAATACTTGTTTTCATTTTCAAATGCCACTTTTGAGACATCTATTACATACTGTAGCAATCACCTAGACTGAGTGATTCTTTCTTTAAAGTTAAGTGCGCTGACTTACACAGGTGGCAAGAAATTTGAAGCCTGCTCAGTAAAAAGCAAAAAAATCCTTTGATGCCCTGATGTTATGAGAAATAGTCAACATACAGTGTAAAGCTAATATTTTCTCACATCCCACTCTCCCCTCAGTGGTTTTTTTTTTCAACACTAAATGCCTGAGTTCCCAATGCAATTAATTATTTTGCTATATCAGCCACTGACTATGCTCAGGTGCTATCAACTCCTTGTAAAGAAACCTGCAAGTGAAAAAGGGGCAGACTTCTAAAGAAATAGAGAAGATGTCAAGGTTATAGCAAGGATAGACAATGTCCTTGGACATATGTGCTCACCTATAAACCTGTACAATTTGTAAAGCTTTGGAAATTATTTACACTGCAAAAAACCACTGGACATTAATGAAAGGATATTTTGGGAACGTCTGGAGAGAAATAGAGTCTGAATTCTCGAAATTAAAGTTTTAAAAAGGTTAAAAAATTCTAATTAAAGCTTTCTAAATTTGTGGAAACTTTGACATTTCCCAATATCACCATTGATCATGCTGACATTGAAGCAATCCAGAACTGAACGCAATAATTAACATTGCTTTAATCACTATTATAAACCTCTTGAGAGCAGTCACTGCAATAAAATTGGCATATTAAATATATGAAAAAATAATTGCAGGTGCAACTAAACATGACTAATGATCAGACAACAGCTTCCACACGAAAAGAATATTAAATAGTTTTGCACAGTTGTCAGAGCCAAGATTGTTAACACATTGGCTTGTTCGTCTGAATAGAGCACAGGGCAGGAGGACAGAGAATTTCCATAAACAAAGTACTATTTGTGCACTGTTTTATAAAGTTTTCCACACATTTAAAAACGTGTTTGCAAACTTTGCTGGATCACAAAATATATGGAATGACAGAGCCTGATAGGGGTCATCTGAGACTCTGTGTGGCAGTTTTCTTATGAACTTTAATATACTACACAATTTCCTTTATGGAAATGAAGATCTGGTAGACTTCTGCTGGAGATTATTTTGTAGGTAATGGCATCTAATCTCTTCAGAACTGCAGGCAGTGTTGTAAACTTGTTGTTTTGAGGCTTGGACTTAAATATTATAGAATTACAGAACAGCCTGGGTTGGAAGAGACCCAAACCCTGCCATTGCCAGGAGCACCTTTCACTAGAGTGGGTTGCTCAGGGCCCCATCCAACCTGGCCTCGAACACTTCCAGGGATGGGACAACCATAATTTACCTAAAAAACCTGTTCTAGTGACTCACCACCCTAAAAGTAAAGAAGTTTTTCCTAATATCTAATCTGAAGCTGACCTCCTTCAGTTAAAAGCCATTCCCACTTGTCCTGTTCTACAGGCTCCTGTAAATAATCTCTTTCCATCCTTCTCATAGGCTCCCTTTATGTACTGGAAGGCCACGGTAAGGTCTCCCCAGAGCGTTCTCTTCTCCGTGCTGAACAAACCAAATTCTTTTAGCCTTTGAATATGTGGCAATTATAATCTTGTGGCAATTCCTTTTTTCAGTAGAAAATTATGTGAAACGAAGAAAAAAGTTAAACATTTCTAGCAATTGTAAATGAAAAATCATAAGAAGTTGTAAAGTTTACTTGTTTTTCCTATTTAGGACAGTTTATAGAATGAAAGACAGAAATTGTTTTTATAATCATCTCAAAAATATTTTAGACAAAACCAAAAATATCTACAGAAGTAATTATTGTCTTTTGTTCTTACTTTTTGTAGTTCATGAGGAATTAGCTATCTTGTACCCTTTTTTTTCAAAATAATTTTGTACAGGTATTTTTATAGAATGCTCAGTGCTTTCCAATATACATAGCAATACTAACCTGTTGCACTGAGCTTTTTTTCAGGCATGATTGCAAAACATTTATGAAGTTCCTTAGGCAGATATTACTTTTAATTAATATCAGCATGTGGAAAACTTATCATGGTATGTGATAAATTCTTTATGTGTCTGTCATTAATGATATATAAGTAAGTTTTACAACTGAAAATAACTGTATATACTCATACTGTTACATGTGAATACAGAAGAAAATTCTTGTTAAGCTAAGGAAGCCAACATGTCAGCATTATTTTAAAGTTCTCCATTTTAATGTCTCAGTGAGGAGCAACTCACTGAGAACATCTAATTCCTGAACGTAAAACTGAAATTGGTGCTTTAATTCCATCTTACCCCTGAAAGTCCCCTAACCAGTGCCATTCTGGCTTTACTTTGGAACACAAACGCAGATTTGAATAAGTTATATTTAAAATTTTGACTAAACACATGCAGTTTTAGCACTATCTTTAGACTACTAATATGTACAAGGGTAAAATTAGATACAGCACATATTTCCATGCTGACAAACTTTTAAATTCCATGAACCTTAAAAGTTATATGATATTGACAGTGAAGACTTGGGGTATGGTTGTTTTTTTCCTTTCACTGTCCCTCTCTTTTTCACCCTCTACACTGCTTCAGCAAGTATGAAGTTCCTTGATACAACTTAACATTTTTAAAAAATTTTGTCAAGATCAAGGGGGCAAAACAGGGATTTTTAAAGCAGTATGGAGGCAAGTAGAATTTACATCATTTTTTTTTTATTTCTTATTATGGTCTTAAGTTCCTTACCTTACAGATCTATTCATAATTCCATATAATTTTCAATAATATTCTTCATTTATAGATGCCTTTGGCAGTCAACCTGAACTAGTTTTAGTTAATTTGTGGGATGTAACAGGGATATGAGAGGTTACAATGCAAATATTTCCATAGCAGAGATATAGACTCTGAGTTCTATATTTTTATGGACTCTTGCAAGTGAAAATAAACTTAAACAGAGAACACAGAGTTAAAATACAGATTAAAATTCTAATTTAGCTTCATATTTACACTGTACATTACCAAATGGAGATTTTATTTACTTAAATGTACTTTCAATTAATGTAATGTGGGATTGACAACCTATGTACAATGACTTCTTCAGAGACACTGCACCAGTGACTTCATTTCATGTTCCACCATCTCTTTACATGTTAGTCACATATTTTGAGATACCAATCCTTGTCATTGAAAAGCTGTGCACTTTGTAAAAGGAGGAAATGTTGCATTTAGAGGACAGGGATAAAGCATGGGCTTAAGTAAAAAGCAAACATATACACATATACATGTATATATGTAGATCAGTGGAAGTGGAAAAATTTAATGTTAAGGAAAAAAAGGATTGGTTTAAATCCTTGGCTGTGGGACAACCTGCTTAGTCAAAAAACTAGAAAGGTTTAGGATCTAAAAGCTTATTTGACCAGTGTGAAGCACAAGGGAGTTTTTTTGTTGTTTGGTGAGTGTTTTGTTCAAGGTGTTATCAAATTCCTCTGGAAGGGTGAATTATTAAGTCAGATTGGTACTTCTGAAATGAGGGGTTCTGCTTCTTCTTTTAAGGGTAGCTGCATATCTTGATGAGGGAAGTCTCAGAGACACAGGAGTCTCATAAGTAAGAATAAATAACTCATATAAAGGAGCAACAAGTCTGAAGCTCAGAGCGAGACAGATTTTGGAGAAAACCAATAGACAGGACTCAGAAGGGATGTAAAGGAAATTCCCAAAGTATTGGGCTTAAGTTCTTGATACTCAAGAAATCAGAGCTGGCTGAAACCAAGTTTGAAAACAAGGACCTATTCTGAAAGAGTACAGGAGGTAATGGGTAAGTTACTTTTAAACTGATTCTTTCTTTCTCTCTCTTTGTCTCTAGTCAGATTATTTAAAATCAAAAAAGTCAATTATTAGAATATGCTTTATAGTAAACACTCTGTTTGATTTGTGGTCCTATTTTTCTACATAGTTCTGTTTACAACTACTTCCATGAGTCTTGGCAAACTCTGACAGAACTGTACATATGTAGATGTAGAGGTTTTTCCTTCTCTACAGGTAAGTGTTTTGATCACCTTCTTTTCTTCTTTAGCCTTGACTTTTGCTAGCATGCCAGCTAGCAAACATTTAAAGCTAAGGAGATGAATTTTTTTTTCTTTTTACTAATCTTTGTCACAAATTTATATAAATTTATATAGCATTTAATGAATGGCCATAAAATCATATTCCATAGCTTTATAATAATTATGGCTTTTCAACTTTATGGATTTGAATGAGTGATTATATCAAAGAGGAGATCTGTGTCTCAGTTAATAATGTCTCTTCCATAAAGTAGCAATGATATTTTTAATAAAACAAAAATATATAACCCTTTTCCTAATAATGTTATGGAAAAGGAAGTGTAAACGGGCTCTTATAAAATATGCATAAATGGAAACAATTTCTCTGAAGGAATGAATAAGCCAAAGAAGTATGCATGCCTAGGACCAACTTGCTTGCTTTGACAGAAGCAACCATAAAAGGCCGAACAAAGTATCTGATGTATCTTTTTTATCAATTGTATTTTTCCCTTTTTTTTCTTTTTCTTTTTTTTTTTTTTTACACCAAGATTTTCTGGTCAAAAGTATCATCCAGTCATAAGTATGATGAAAACAAGGTAAAGAATTACACATGTAATTGCCACCAAGAGAGAAGATGTTCATTTACAACCCATAACAATTATGTAGATAGACTGTAGGCATAATAAACAGCCACAGGAGGGAGGGAGAGACAAACAATTACTCTAATGGAGAGGGAGATGTTGTGATTAACATTAAATGCTACTCACAGTGAGATATCTGCAGTAAGAGTGACATACATGACAACTATGTAAGACACTTGCCTCCCGGGGAGGCAAGGCAGTGAGAATTAGAAATAGGGTATTCTACATCAGTAGAAGTAGTTCCCTATATTTATGAAGTTGTAAGAGTGTATCTGCTTTCCACCAAAGCCAGAGCAATTTCTTTTTGTTGAACCTTTCTTTTTAATGTCATTTACAGTTAGGAAATAAAAATATCTGACACTGCAAATAAAGCTGGAAAAGGAGAAAAAGAGGAATGAAGCAAGGAAGGAGAAGAAAATCCAGTGCTAGAACTCCTAGACAGGCAAATTTGTTTTGGTTATTCATTACAGATCGTACTGAAAAGTAAAAGCCCATCATTTTGCCATTAATCGATAGACACAGATGTATTTTTCCGAGGAAGAGTTTCTAATAATTGGTGTATTATTAACATTTCAGGTAGAACACAGTCGCTCTTAGAGTAAAGTTAAGTAATGAGCATGCGATTAGGAAGGAAAACCTGATCTACTTGCAAGTGCTTGTAATTGTAGGTGTTTCATATCAAATTCCTGGACATTAAGACACTAAATAGATGCAAGATTAAGACAATGTGCTTATTTAAACAGGAAATATATTCAGCAAGGATGCATATATAATGGCTTTATTTATGAATTTTAATAAAATTATGCACAAGTTCACAAATGTGGAAAGTAATCTATAATGAAAGACAAAGCCCTGTCTTCCTCTACATAATAACTCACTGTAAGAAGTTAATGAAGTTTTTAAAAGATGTATGTTTGAAGTACTCTTCAGGAAAAGCTGTTGTTATTTAAAGCAAGAAAAATCTTCCTAGTAATACAGTTCACTCAACCCAGTGTTGTAGCTGATCTCCCTCACATCTAATCACTTATTAATTTGAATTAAATGTGAACTAGCCACAGCATTCAAGGCTAATTTGGAAATTAAGACAAAGATTTTGGAACTAGATTTTAATTATCCTGCACATGACACTCATATCTAAAACTAGAAGTCCAAATATGGGAACATGTAACACAGATGACAGTATTTAATANTAAAACTAGAAGTCCAAATATGTGGTTATGCATTTAAACGCATTACAACACAAATATGGGAATATGTAACACAGATTACAGTATTTAATCATTATCATTTGATCAAGGTTTGATTTGTGTTGATGATAGATTCCCATTTCAACTGCTGATTTATCAAAATCTTTGCTCTCTCTGTCTCTGGATAGAGATAAAAGTCTTGTCTTCAAACAAAATGAAGTCTAAAGATTGATACAAATTTGGAAAAATATGGGGCTTTAAAAGTGTAAGGAAATAGAGATAATTTTTGCTCTATTCTAATGTTCAACTATTGAACTTGAATTGATTAAGATGACTTCTCTGGCCTCACTGAATTGCTGATGTTGAGAAAAAGAGAAAATTTCAAAAGCAAATCAGAAATTAATGCTAACTTAGACTGAGTAATTTAACCTTCCTTTCACTTTTGTGAGAACCCTAAAAGTCCTAGACAATGAACTAGGATGGTATCACTGTCCTCCTCTAAACCTGCAAGGTGCTTTTTTCTTGTTTTTACTGTGATTACATACAGATATGAAAAGAGCTTATGCTACACATCCAAGTATTTTCCTTTGTGTACGATGTAAAAAGACATGGGGGGTGAAAAGAAAGGAAAAATTCATTTTCCTTACACCTTGTTCACCTTCACAGCTGCTATGTCTAATGGATGTGCACCCTGCTTGGTTTCTTCTGTAAATTGCAGCGGTAAGCAAATCTCGAGATGCTGTTCTAATATAATTTTACTGTCTTTAAAAATCTTCTGGGTTTTGGATAGTACTGCTCCTCTTTAGGGTATTAGTTCCAGATAGCCTGCTCTTTTACATCCATAACGATTTAATTGAGTGAAGAAAACAATCTTTTTAATCTCAGGCAAAGTGCATGTCTCAAGCTATCCACAAAATGCTAAGAAAAGGCCAGTATATCTAATACTGCCAAGCCACAGAAGATGACAAATACAATTTTAAAAATTGAACAGTGAGCATGTTATTGCCAGTTTTCTATTGTTTTCATCTTCAGGCATTTCCGCAGTATCTAATTTTGAAACAAAATAAAGTAAGATAAAATAAAAAGAAATCTGTCAGCATTTGCTAATTAGGAGTTGATTTATCGAATTTGCTGCAACTCATTTTGAAGATTTTCCTCTGTTGAAACAGATCTTGCATTTAATTAATGAATGATAATGTTGATAACAAGGACATTTTAATCACTGAGTGCTGATGATAGATGGTTTGCCTGTTTAATTGAATTGTTACTTAACAGCATATTGTCTTTGAGAATGCTGTGATTTGGATTCAAAGAGGGAAGGCACATTGTTGTGGAATGTGAAAATCATGTTTATTTGCTGGAACTGTTAGCTTGCAGCAGAGAAACTATTGACCTTATTTCCCAATTTTGACTGGAAGACTAATAATTTTCATCTTATATTTTTCTCCCCTTGCTTATCTGGAATTCTGTCTGTAAAAATATGGAGAACAGAGCATACATGGATGCTGTCCACATTAGCTAATAAAAATACTCAATTCCACAGCTATATAATTGACTCTGACGACTTGTGAATTCATTTGTGGAATCTTTCAAAAAATGTAAATATCACATGTGAAATAAATTATTTT